>PVIH01013520.1:7322-58211 GCA_004025045.1 Sigmodon hispidus
TTTTTTTTTTTTTTTTTTTTTTTTTTTTTTTTTTTTTTTTTTTTTTTTTTTTTTTTTAAGACAAGGCCTCACTATGTAGTCTTGTCTGGCTTGAACTCCCTATGTAGACCAGATTGGCCTCAAGCTCATAAAGATCTAACTGCCTCTGTCTCCTGCGTTCTTGGTTTTTCGAGACAAGAGTTTCTCTATGTAAACAGTTCTGGCACTCATTTTGTAGATCAAGCTGGCCTCAAACTCACAGAGTTCCACCTGCCTCTACCTCCCAAGTGCTGGGATTAAAGGTGTGCACCACCACTGCCCAGCAAAAAAGTCCTGTTATTTTATGTGTATGGGTATTTATTTTGATTGCATGCATGTTTGTGTACCACACACATACAGTGCTCTTGAAGGCCAGAAAAGGACATTAGAAATCCTAGAACTGGAATTATAGGTGGTTTGTTAGCTGATGTGTGGGCACTAGGAATTGAACTTTGGTCCTTTGCAAGAGCCACAAGTGTTTTTGAACTGCTTAGCTCTCTCTCCAGCCCCCATTTACAAAATATTTTTGCAGATGACCTAAGTGTATTGCTTATGTGTAGTCAGTTTGTTCTATTGTCCTTTATTATTTATGCAACCAGTGTTTTGACATATTTCTGTGAATGTCATAAACGAAAACAGAAAACTTAGAAGGAATAGCAAGTGGTCGCCTCTTTCAGTTTGTGTGTGTGTGTGTGTGTGTGTGTGTGTGTGTGTGTGTAAGGGGACATTCCTTTAACACATAATCAGGTTGGCTTATTTTGTCCTTAAAATTTCTTGGGATGCATGCATTTTCTCAATTTTATATTATACTTGGGTACTTTTTTTTTTTTCTTTTCTAAAAAAGATTTATTTATTTATCATGTATACAGTATACAGAGGAGTGTAGATATATATTACATTTTTTTTATTTTTATTTTTTCTTTTTTCAAGGTCCCTTCCCCCTCCCACCACATCTTGTCATTTTTCTTCTCTGCAACTCCCCATTCCCTCCCTGGGCAGGGAGCAGACAGTCCTATGGTCCCACTGACCCAATAATGCTTGGATCAGTCTCCACTCCTGGCCAAATCCATTTTTGTCCCCCCTCCCTCAAGAGTGAGTCTGGTGTTCCTGTAGTTGGAGTGGGGTACTTGGGTACTTTTGAATACTTTAATTTGTGAAATAAATTTTCACTGCAACTTTTCCTCCCAGAGTTTAGGTTACGGTATGTACACATTGTGGATATAAACAGCAATTTGTTTTTCCAGGTAGATGTAGACTTTTTATTTACTTGATGCAAAATGAGATCTACTCTGCTCCTCTACTGGAAACGTAGGCTGTTGTCTTTAAGACTGTTGTTTTTCACCTGTTCAGAGAGGTGACAAGGATGAGTAGAAGCTGCACAAGGCTTTCTTGCCATTTCCAGGGTTTCATAAGTTTACATTCACACAATTGATATACAACTTGAGAATATTTAAATTTTTAACAAAGTTGTTTCTGATGTTTCTGCCTTTCATGTTTCTGTGGAGGGATGTGTGTTTGGTGCACCCCACAGCCGTTTTCCTGACTTCATTCTCCCTGGACTCTGTGGATGTTCATATAATGACATACTTTGTGTCATTTCTTATGTGTCATAATGATCTTGATTATTGTTGCTTTAAAAGGCAGGTTTTGGCATTAAAAAGCACTAGTCTTACTGTGTTCTTTCTCAGGATTCTTGTATTCTGAGTGCCTTATAATTTCATATGAAAATTTGCATTGTTTTTTTTTAATTCCTATAAATTAGTCACTCAGGATTCTAATTGTTCTTAGTCACTCTAACTCTTATATTTTTAGAATTCCTCCCAAGTCATGACATGAGGTCTCTGATAACACCAGCAAAAGTTCAATTTTGTGAGTAGTCATTTTAACGATAAGAACTCTCACAGTACAAATATTAGCATTGTTTTGTAGAGCAGATAGGATTTATTAGTAATATGTGTTGGAGATGTGCTATACAGTGATAACTTAGAGATAACCAAGAAACATATTACTCCTTAGACTTACCATGAGAAGAGTGTTGTTTCTATACTACTGCCTTCTGAGTGCTTCAGTTGAATTATAAATTAATACAGCTGTATGTGTATTACTAAATACATGAACAACTAAATACATAAAGTAAACTTTTAGATGACCAATCATGGAATGAGTATTTGGAAATCATAAAATCATGTGAACATCTACATACAGAGTATAGATTCTTAGTAGTAAGTTTTACCCAGCCTCCAATACACATTGTGGGATATTTTAGAGCTCAGTGGCCTTTGACGATGTGGCTATAAACTTCACCCAGGAAGAGTGGGCTTTGCTGGATCCTTCCCAGAAGAGTCTCTACACAGATGTGATGCAAGAAGTCTTTAGGAACCTGACTTTTATAGGTAAGAATGAAAACATTTCTTTACTTAATAATAAAAAAAAAGCCCTAGGGATTTTTGTTTAATCAATTTGTAATGTGGAAAGGAACTAATTTTTTTTTTTTTAAATGAATGAATGGGTGTCTCTTCAGTGTACAGTGAACTTCAAAACTATTAATTTTTTGAAGTTCATAATTAATAGTGCTTTTTGTCGGTCTATATTTTAGAGAACAGGTGGGGAGACCAGAACATTGAGGAGGACAAAAATCCTGAGATAAATCTAAGGTAATTTGTATTCACAGAAGGGCACAGTGTTCCTTGAGGGAACTTTAGCATGTCATGTAAACTGTGGAAAACAAGCCAAACAAATGACAAATAAGCACAACTTTAAGTATTTATTACTAGCTTGTTTGTACTTTCTCCAGTTTAACAGAGTTCTGTGTTTTCAAGGTAGTTGACTTCCATGTAGTACTAAGAAACTATATGAATAATCACTGTTTTGATAACGAATTTAGGGAAAGCATGTTTCAAGGAGATTTATTACATTTGCTTTCTAATAATTAAGACATGCCAAGACATCTGGACTTCCTCTGATATTGGTTATAATGCAGGTCCAAGACATTAATGTATAGAAAATCAGTAATAAATCAGCCATCAATAATGTGCTTCTCCCTTTTTGTACAGAAGTCATGTGGCAAATTCTGTAAAAGTAAAGATTATAAAAGTCAATGTGGGTGAACTTTTAGTGAAATTCCAAATCTTTTATGTTTTGTTTTTCAAGACAATATTTCATTGTTTAGCCCTGGCTGTCCTGGAACTCATGCTATAGACCAGGCTAACCTCAGACTTGGAGAATCCCTTGCCTCTGCCTCTCAAGTGCTGGGATTAAAGATGTGTACTACCACTCCTTGGCTGAGATTCCAAATCTTAATCTGGAAAAAAAAAAGTTCTTAGTTGAGTAAAATCATGTAAGTATGTCTTATCTGGAAAAGCCTTCATATATTGTTCATTCCTTAGGGACATCATAACTGACTCTGGATACAACCTATATGAAAGTGAAGAATATTCAGAGAAGCCATACAAATTTCCACAATATAGGAACTCTTTTGTTTCTCTTATGAGTATTCAAAGACATATGATAATGGATACTGGAAGTAAACCTTATAAATGTATGCTATGTGGGAAAGCCTTTCATTTCCCCAGTGAATTTAGAATACACCTAAGGACTCATACAGGAGAGAAACCTTATGAATGTAAACAATGTGGTAAAGCGTTCAGTCATTCCAGTTCCTTTAGAAAACATGAGAGAACTCATACAGGAGAGAGGCCCTATGTATGCAAACAGTGTGGGAAAGCCTTTAATTGTTCTGGTTCAATCCGAAAACATGAAAGAACTCATACGGGAGAGAAGCCCTATGAATGTAAACAGTGTGGAAAAGCCTTCAATTGTCCCAGTTATCTTCAAATTCATGAAAGAAGTCACACTGGAGAGAAGCCCTATGAATGTAAGCAATGTGATAAAACATTCAGTTGTTCCAGTTCCCTTCGAAAGCATGAAAGAACTCACACTGGAGAGAAGCCTTATGAATGTAAGCAGTGTGGGAAAGCCTTTAGCTGTTCCAGTTCCTTTCGAAAGCATGAACGAACTCATACTGGGGAGAAGCCCTATGAATGCAAACAGTGTGGCAAGGCCTTCTTTTCTCTCACAAGTGTTCGAACACACATGATAAAGCACACTGGAAATGGACCTTTTAAATGCAATATATGTGCGGAAGTGTTTCCTTTTTCCAGTGTATTTAGAAGACATCAAACATCTCATGCTGGAAAGAAGCCCTATGAATGTAAACAATGTAGTAAATGGTTTAGTTCTTCCACTTCACTTCAAATGCATGAAAGAACTCACAATGGGGAGAAACCCTATGTGTGCAAGCAATGTGGTAAAGCATTCAGTTGTCCCAGTTACATTCGAAAGCATGAACGAACTCATACTGGGGAAAAATCTTATCCATGTAAACAGTGTGGCAAGTGGTTTAGTGCTTCCAGTTCTCTTCAAATACATGAAAGAATCCATACTGGAGAAAAGCCCTATAAATGTAAACAGTGTGATAGAGCATTCAGTCGGTCCACTTCTATTCGAAAACATGAACAAGCTCATGCTGGGGTGAAACCCTATGAATATAATGTGGGAAAGCCTTCACTTCCAGTTGAAATTGATTACTAATCTTATGAATGTAAATTCTGGTAAATTCTCAATTTCTCTCACTGGCTTTTGATTAGAAATGATGAAGCACACTGGAAATAGCCCTTTTAAATGTGAGGTATGTTAAAAAAGCCTTTCATAGTCCCAGTGTATTTAGAGCACATCAAATAATGTATGCAGGAAAGAAACAAAGTGAATGTAAACACTGCAGTAAAACTTTTACTTCTTCCAGGTACCCTCAGAATCAAAAGAACCCATGTTGGAGATTATCCCTACTAATGAAAGCAATGGTGAATCACCTCTTACAGTTGCCTTTGTAAACATGAATGAAATTGTACTGAAGAAACATCCTTTGAGTACAAATAAATATGCCAAATATCACATTTTCCCATTTGCCTTCAAAGAAACTAAATACTCATTGGACAACAAACCATCAGAAAGTGATTGTAAGGAATATGAAAAAACAGATGGTGGTTGTTGTCTTATTCATTTAAAGGACACAAAAAGATTCACATTGGATAATGACCCTGAGTATGAGAGAAAAATGGTTAAGACTTCAGATGTCCTAGTTCTTTTAGATTATGTGAAACAATACATACATGATAAAACAGTATGAATAGGAATATGGAGAAGCATTCTGTCTTTTAGTTTTCTTTAAAGACATCTGTCTTTTTTTCAGAGAAAAAAAAGCCTGTAGCACGAAGTAATGTGGTTAGGCTTTCAATTTTTTTTTTAAAGATTTATTTATTTATTATGCATACAGTTTTGCAAAAGAGGGCACCAGACCTCATCATAGATGGTTGTGAGCCACCATGTGGTTTTGCTGGGAATTGAACTCAGGTCCTCTGGAAGAACAGCACTGGAAGTCAGTGCTCTTAACCTCTGAGCCATCTCTCCAGCCCCTAGGCTTTCAATTTTTACAGTTCTTTTTGAAAACTATGGACGAAATCTGGAGAAAAGGCCAAGTGTAAGAAATGTAAGAAGGCCTTCAGTTTTTTTCATTTTCCAAAGCCGAAGGCGTAGTTCCGGCGACACACATTTAGCTTCAGTTTTTTTCATTTTCATTCAATGAAATGAAAGAACTCATTTTTAAAAAAGACTGGTATGTACACAGGAAGGCTCCCAACTTCATATCTCATTGAAAAGGTATATGATAATGCACACTGGAGATGGACATGCATTACATTGACTTTACAGTGAAAAAATGCTTTTCTGGGTGAAAGTATGGAATGTGTCCTTTTATATTAGATGCAATTTTGTAGTATTTTGTTGAGACTTTTTACAATTGTATTTAAAGAGATTTGTGTATCTTTGTATAATATATAGTATTATTTAGTACATACAGTGTATGCATGTGTATATGTGTATCTGTAGGATACAGTATAGTTTGTATATGAGTAGTATATATTATATAACTAGTTCATATGGTATATAATAAAAATATCTGTAACTGCTATTTTACTACATAGTAGTATACTACATTGGTTATGTTCTTGAAATTTTATCATTGTGTAGAATAAAGCATCTCAGTTACCCACACCACTCCCCATCCCCAGGTACTTATTGCTCTAGGAACATGGTGACCATGATCCCCAATATTCAGCGTTTTACCAGGTGAAAACCAGGGATGGTTTCCTTACCAACCCATGGTCTTGGGACTGCAGATGATATCAAAATTCTTGGCATCATCTAGGAAAGCAGAGATAGGAGGATCTCTTTTGAGTTTGAGGCCAGCCTGGTCTACATAGGGAGTTCACAACAGCCAGAAATAAAACAAAAATCAAAATCTAAAGTGTCACTCATTCTTATCCCTGCAGACTAAGGAAGATCCTATTCTGAAGCACTGGGAATATGGCTATCAAAATTTTAGATCAGGTCCCCACAAACTACCAGTATATGATCTACAGACATCCTTATCCACATCCTGTAGGATTGCACATACCAAAATTTTAAGGCCCAGCACCATCTTTAGTCTACTCAAGGGATGTAAAAAGGTCTCTCATTTTACTCCTGCAAGAGATTGGACACCAGAATCATAAATCCAGATGTTATTTTAAAATATCCCACAGTGCCTAGGAAAGATTTTCAGAGGTTCTGAAAAATGCCCTAGTGATACCTGGGCTTATATCATGTGGTGTCCCGCGCTACCGTCTCGCCAGCAAGAACGACGCGGCACACGTAGGATCCTTCTGCAGAAAAGCTTTAATGCATCTTGAGAGGGAGAGCATAAGCTTACAAGGCGGAGACCCCAAATGGCTAAAACCCGTCCCTTATATAGGAAACTGACCCCCGCCTAGGACGTGTCAGACTCAGATTGGCTGTAGCTCAATCGGGCGAGGTGACGCCACGGGAGAGGCAGAGCACAAGGAGTGGAAATTCCCCTTGCACCTGCGCACACTCTACTTATTTACACATTAGAGCACAGGATGTCGGCGCCATCTTGGAATGGCGGCAGTGAGTGCGGCTTCTCACAATGTGGCTTCTAGAAGACCTCATCTAGGTCTCATACCCACAAAATATGGCTAAGAGTGCTACTTGCCTAGTACCTACTTCATTCACTCCTAAGGAAGGGTACCTTAGTGTTTCAAAACCTAGATTCTGGGATTACCATGTCACACACCATAGACTTATCTTACAGGACCTGGTGAAGGATGCATTCCATCCCATGACATAAAAACTTTGGCCATTGGTACCACAGTCCCATGCATCTCTTCTATTTATCTTGTGTTCCAAGTAAGGTAACATGGTTGTGAAGTGTTAGCCCATGGCATCACCTGTTTGTCTTTAGGTGAGGCTTGGATGGTTTTTAATATCTTGTAACACAACTAATGATAGTTGCCACCAAAACATCTGTCATTTTTCCAACCTTTGATGCCTGAGAATCCACACACCCTTGGATGTCTGTGTTCACTATATGATTATATAATTCTATAACTTTTTATGAACTGCTGTGATCTGGACTGTAAGGATACCTATGGACACTGCTGACATCAGGTGGAGATGAAAACAGGCTGTGCTCAGCTGTAGGCAAAGACTGGAGTCTAGAGGGCACCCTACAAGGAATAGTACAGGAACATGGATAGGATTACAAGCAGAGAAAGTTTGATAAAGTAGAGTTCTTCCCAGAAGGGAGGTGGACCATAGCTGAGGAGAAAGGTCAGAGGCTGAATGTTCCCACTAACCAGCATATTGGGATTTTATACTATCTATACAGTGTGCTCAAGCTTCAGCTGGGGGTGGGCTTCCTCTGATTTTTTTTCCCTGTGTTTCTATCACTGTTTTCCTTTCATATATTAATTTATATAACACATACTTTGTCTGCTCCAGTCTGTTCTTTTGCCACAACTTTACTATCAAACATGATGACTGTGGAGATCATAGACATCTGCATATCTATTTCTCCATGTCTCAATGGCCTTTGCTTATTACCAGCTAAGTAAGAGACCACCCTAAGCACAGTATGGGTATATAAATCTGGCTTTGACTAAGACAGATTTGCAAACTCTGGCCTATGTGCCAAGACTTTCTGGCTGTGCTGCAGAGAGGAGTCCAGGAACATCTACTTGGGAGCTATGGTTGGACTCTTGGGAGGAAAAATTGGACAACCTGTGTATAGATGAGTAGGAGCTGGGACGGGGACAAGTGTGGTGGGGCATGGAGGGTTACTCAGTGTCTGCTCCCTCTTACATTGCTTTGGTTGGTTTTTCCACACTCAGTACCTCAGCCTTTGGTAGAAATGTAGCCACTTCTTGGGAATTTCCTACACATGCACTGGCAGATCATGCCTGGTAGCTGGGTGTTGTGTATGGTTGAGTCATGATTGGAAAGCCTGCACACAGAGATCACTTGTATAATATCAGTTTCACAGAGGTCATCGTCTAAGCTTGCATGCACTGGCTGACAAGACAAAACCTGGCTCCATACAAGACTTTCTCCTGTGTGGATCTGAGGGGAAGTGAGTCATAATTCTCCTGTCATGCTTTGTGAACTCCAACATTGAGAAGCAAAAGAAAAAAGTGAAACCTTCCCACTCTGTCTCCTCAGCAAGAAGGCAATACCTGATGATGGCCACTCTTTATCACTGTCCTCTGTTTTGCATTTGCTCATTCTGTTGCCCCCCATCACTCATACAGTTCCTGTGTGAATCCATCAATTAAGTATGTTTAACTGATAAATTAAAACAAAACAATAGGGTTTGTTTTTTGAGACAGGGTCTCTCTACATAGACTTGGCTGTCCTACAAATCCCCATTTAGACTAGGCTGGCATGGGACTCATAGAGATCCTCCTGAGTGCTGGGATTAAAGGCACGTGCTACCATGCCAGACTATTTTTTGTTTTGTTTTTTCCCTTTAAGATAGGGTCTCATGTAGTCTAGATAGACCTTAAACTTCTGGGATTATAGATGTATACCATCATGCTCAATATATTCAGTATTGTGACTCAAACCCAGGACTTCATGCATGCTAGGCCAGCACTCTACCGACTGAGGCACTTTACATCTCCCGCCCAGATGTTGCTTTTTTGGGGCTGGGGAAATAGTTCAGTTGGTAAAGTCCTTGCTGTGCAAGCATGGGGACCTGAGTTTAGATCATCAACACTCATGTAAAAAGCTGAGTGTGGCAATGCATATCTGTGATCCAGTGCTAGTGAGGTAGAGAAAGGCAGGTCCCTAGAGCTTAGTAGCTAACCACTGTAGCTGAGTCAGTAAAGCTCAAGTTCAGGAAGAAACCATTTGACAAAATAAGGGAGAAACAGTTGAGTAAGACATCCAACACTGACGCTATCTGTGTGGTTTCAGTGCTCTTGGAAATAACTTGCATGTTGTTGAGGTGGAATGGACCACTCTCCACTATGAGCCCATCTTTATTCTCCATAATAGGCAATTCATTTTATCTTAAACTCGTAGAAGAAAAGAAAGGGATTCCTAGAATTCACTCTGTAGACCAAACTGGCCTTGAACTCAAAAACCTGCTTCTGCCTCCTGAGTGCTGGGATTAAAGGTTGTGCACCACCACTGTAGTGGTTAAAGGCATTCTTGATGGGACATAAACTGAAGCTTCTCTTATATGGGTGGCTAAAACTGGCCATAGTTCTCAGACTGGGAATTGAAGCCAGGCCACTGTGATGAAGACACCAAAATCTAACCATACTAGCAGAAAGATGTGTGGCTTTGGTGCCAAAAGAAAGCTAATGTCTTATGAAATCTCCATTTTTATCTAAGAGCTATAATAATATTGGGGGCTGGAGAGATGGCTCAGTGGTTAAGAGCACTGACTGCTCTTCCAGAGGACCAGGGTTCAATTCCCAGCACCCATATGGCAGCTCACAACTGTCTGTAGTTCCAGTTCCCAGTTCCAGGCAAACATCAAGGCAAATAAATAAATAGTTTTTTTTTCCTTAAAGAACTATAGACATGGGCTGGAGAGATGGCTCAGCGGTTAAGAGCACCGGCTGCTCTTCCAGAGGACCGGGGTTCGATTCCCAGCACCCACATGGCAGCTAACAACTGTCTGTAGTTCCAGTTCCAGGCAAACACCAAGGCAAATAAATAAATAAAGGTTTAAAAAAAAAAAAAAACTATAGACATATCTCAGGTTTCTGTTGTTGTGATGAGACATTGACCAAAAGCAACTTGGGGAAGGAGTGTCTCAGTTACTTTCTATTGATGTGACAAAACACTACGATCAGGGTAACCTATGAGAGCCAGCATTTGGGTCAGAGTCCACGAGCACCATCGTGGGGATCATGGGAGCAGGCAGGCATGGTGCTCGGGCAGTATATCCTTTCCCAAAAGTAGGAGGCAGAGAGCTAACTGGGAATGGGATGGGTTTTTGAAAAAGCCTCAGAGCCCACCCCCAGTGACATACCTCCTCCAATAAAGCCACACTTCCTAAACCCAGCTGAACAGCTCCACCAACTCGAGACCAAACATTCAAATACATGAGCCTATGAGGACCGTTCTCATTCAACCCACCACAGGCAGAAATGTGTTTATTTCATTTATGACAAAATGGAACAAGTTAAGGTAACCTGTTTATAGGCTAATGTAATCATGGGTAAGCTCTGGACCACTTTAAATGAAATTATCTTTTATTTAGAACCTACCCCACCTGATTCCTTTTCCATTAGTCTCAAATGAGTTTAGGAGTTAATTCTTGGGTAAAATTACTAAAAACTCGATCTAGAATTAACATCCCACCCCTGCCCAAGACCAGGGTTTCTCTCTGTAACAGTTTCGGCTGTCCTGGAGCTCAGTGTGCACCGGGCTGGCCTCAAACTCACAAAGATCTGTCTGCCTCTGCCTTAAGAGCTGGGATTAAAGGCGTGTGCCATCACTTCCTGGCTCCTACCACAATTTAGAAAGCACAGTTAGAGTCATAATAGAACTGTAACAATACTATGTTAAGATGTATGAATGTGGTCAAAATGTCTGCTTTCATCTAATGAATATTTCTGGATCAGTTGAATAATGGTGACAGCTGGGAACAGAAGCCAGACTGGCGAGGAGAGGATCACAACTCTCTCCTTCATGTCTAACCATTAGTGTGTGGCTCACAGTGTGCCCATTCTTCTTATTCCATCTCAACCATTGAGAACAGCTGTGGAACCCACTTACCACCCTCAGTCAGATTCTGACCAAGTAGTGAGGGCTTATCTCCATTTCTTCAAATAATGGTTGTATACCTTGATCAGTAGCTGGGGCTAGACCCACGAGCATCGGATTGCAGAGAAGCCCTTCTTGGGATTAGGATCTTTCCTTTTCATTAACACTTTACAAGTGTTGGGATAACTAGGTGGAGGAATTTAACTGGCAATCCAAATAATCTTCCAAAAGAAGTGTCATAATGGGAACACATCGGTAAACTAAGGTTGTAACCATGGTGATTGGGGCAACAGTAAATTGCAAAGGCAAGATACGGAGATTATGGATCATGAAAAACTAAGTTTTAGCTACAAGAATGAGCAACAGTCCAAGGTTGGACAGACAGCTACTGAGCAGAGGCCCTTACACAAGCATCAAAGTGTTGGCAGCTTTGGTGCAAGCAAGGGTTTTGGCAGTCTGTGCGGTAGATAGATGCTCCTTCCACTTTCAGATGGATTCCAGAGTTCAAACTCAGGTCAGCAGACCCCTTTACCTGCTGCGCTGTGTAACATGGCCCTCCCCAGTTTGTTAATCTAACTGGAGACTTCCTGTCATTACTAGTTACAATGGCATCGGAGTATATAGTAGCTGGTACATATGGCCCAGTGTGTTAACTTTGCTTAATTTTGAAAATCTGGAATAAGGGAGGTAAGCTGCTCCATTAAGTTACTGGGTCACTTGTGTGAAGTGTCTTTACATAAGAAGGAACCAGGGCTCCAGATACTACACCCCTGGCCAGGAGCTCAAAGGCAGAGCCTGGGCAAGCCTATCTGCCTGGTCATGTTTGAGGACTTCCTGGGATAATGCTGCTGGTAAGGGCTCTGAGACAGGGGGTGCTATTATTTAGCTGGCAAAGAGCTTGAAGGTATTAATAAATCATTTTCTTCCCATTGACTCTTCATCTAACACCGGATATATCCTGCTAGCCACTGAGCCTGAACAGCTCCCCAGCAGTCCCAGGCAAGAGGAGACCTGCTCCAAGTGGCAGACAGGACAGAGATACAGGTGCCCTTGCCTGTATTCAAAGTTCTTACACTTACTGAGTCTGTGCAGGACCTGCAGCCCAGAGTAAACTGGCATTAGCACCACTGCAGGGCACCACCAGTTGTGCCTTGAGGAGTCAGTGCTCCAAGCCTCAAGTGGCTCCTCAGAAATCCCCAGGCCTTACCCAGAAGGTTTACCTAGGGATGACAGATGTGTCGCTGGTACCAGGCCCTGCATAGGATCTCTACAAAGCCTGTGGCTAATTCTGCTTATAATTTTCTTCTATCTATGAGGCCCCGCCTCAGACCATGAAGGCTGCAGGTTTAGGCAAAGCTTCTGTCTCAAATCCAACACTGTATGTACAGCTGTGCTTCATCTTGGTGGTCCATGCTGGGGCTCTCACACAGGCTGCACACCTCTGCTCTCAGTCACAACCCCTACTCCTAGAAACAGCACAGTGGACACAGTGGCAGGCGGGCACCAGAAGTAGAGGTTATTATGTACATCACACAGGCCTCTAGCAATGGCTGGTCTCCATCTCAGAGAACATGCAGAAGGTAAAGGAGGTACTGCTGCCTTATCCAGCACCAACCTGAGACTGGGTTCATCTGTCTCCTCTACAGGACTCCCTATACTTCTGCTTTGGATCTGGCCCTATGCCCTCTTTGGCAGAAGATGGGCTAGCATAAGGAGCTCAGGCCTTGAAGGAGAGCTGTGGGGAAGAATGCTACTTCCCCCTAGTCCTGCACAATCACCACCATCCTGGGGACTTGGCTAGATCAGCACTTTGCCTCGAGCCATAGGGGAAAACAGCTTAAGAGTCACCAGAAACATGCCATATCCTGGTTAACTCTTCCTAGGCCAGCTGCTGGAGCTCCCGGGACAGAACTAGAAGACACAGAGGCTTGGAAAGCAATTGCATATATGTGTGTGTGTGTGTGTCCCAGGTTACACAGGGTCACAGACAACTGGATATCCACCACTCAGACTCCCAGGATCACTAGGACACTGGAAGGCTCCAAGGAAACCTAGTTTCATTCTTGGCAGGTTTGCTATAGGCCAAATGGGTGAACATCCGTCCAACTCCCATGAGTTAAAATTCCCATTTTGGCTAGATCTTCCTCATGATCCAGGGCCTAGATGCTAGGAGTCAGCACTAGATGGATGAGACTGTCTGCCTACCCTGCAAGAGGTGTACCTGCACAGTGTTGGAGGCACATCCTAGCCTTCAAGGAAGAGTAGCCTGTACTTCAGAAGGGCCCTGGGGTAAAAGGCTGCCTTCCAGAATTCTTCCACATCGTGACCTACTAACAGGCCTCAGCAGCAGCCACAGTATCCTTCAGCTGCCATAGCAGCTCCTCTGGCTGTGGTGAGAAGGTGCTGGTGTCCACTCTCTGAAAGTCAGGATGTGCAACTACAGAGGCCAGTACATCTGCAAGGCGGCCAATATCAAATGCAGCCTGCTGTAGGCCTGTGCTGTCCCCTGTGTCCCCCTTCAGTCCTGACACCACGACAAGAAGCCTCTTCTCAGCGATGACCTTGAGGAAATGGTAAAATTCTTCAAAATTGATTCCTGTGCAGGACTTCATGATGACCTGGGCCAAGAGGAAAGGACAAGTAAGCCCCGAGGTCACATCCACACTCAGACTGTTCTGGTGTGCAAAGATGATCTCCCCCACCCCCACCCCCGGTGTCAGGGGCTGAGATAGGGCCGAGAGACAAAGGCACAGAGCCAGGATGGGGGCCAGTACGGTCACAAAGCCTGGCCCTGGCATCTGTACTAGACTTAACGCTGACAACATGGGTTGGTTGCTTCCCACCTGGCAGTGATGGTGCCAGTCAGGCATAGAGTCCTTCCATTCCCTGACCTCCTGCTGTACTGCCTGCAGTTCTTGCTGCAAGAAGTGCCACATGTTAGCCAGGTTGCAGCCATTGACCCAGTTGTGGTTGATAGAGATGGTGTCGTCCTGGAGGACAGAGGATAAACTCTATGAGACAACAGCATGCATCCCCTTTGGTGAGCAAATCAAAGCCATTCCATGTCCACCAGGCTCGGTGCTTTGAGTGGGTGTAATAGTTTTAACTGTCAGCTTTACACAATCTAGAATATAATCTCAGTGAGGAATTGTCTACATTGGACTGGCCTGTGGGCATGTCTGTGGGAGATTGTCTTCACTGATGTGAGAAGGCCTAGCTCATGTAGAGTCCTGAACTGTGTAAGAGCAGAAAACTGAGCCGAACACAAATAAGTAAGAACACGTGCCTCTGTTCCTGATCATGGATGTGATGTGACTAGCTCCTCCCTTGACTTCCCCATGATGATAAACTGTAACTGGAATGAACCCGTTCTCCCCTAAGTTGCCTTAAATGAAACAATAGTGGATGAAGGAAGAAGAAAGACCTCCACGGTAGGTAGGAAATGTTGATCCTTTTTCATGATGAGGATAACACACTGGCATGAGAGAAAGAGGAACCAAGTTAGAATAGGGTAGGGGATAAGTGCTCCGTAGTCTCACTTGTGGCTTCCCTACCCTATATCCAGCCTCTGCAGGGGAATAATGCTGCCTTCTTTCTACAGAGGCAGTTCAGCACGTAGAGAGGGAGCCTGGCAGAAGCAGGGTCAGTGTGCACTATCTTACCAGGTTGTATACTTGATGGTGCCACCCGCTGGGTACAAAGATCATTTCACCAGCCTCCTGTATGACTTCAAGAGGTAGGCTGCTGTGCTGGATCCTGGGATACATGCGAGTGTCCAGAAGCTCGGCGGAAGTCACATCATAGGGCAGGTTACCATGGCAGTCTCGCAGGGCCTCCTCCTGCCCTGGCGGGAAGAACAACCACTTCTTCCTCCCACAGATGTTGACTGACCAGCTGAAGGAGCGGAAGATGTCCGCATGGAAGGGAGACCTACAGCAAGAGCTTTTGGTTTGTCTTGTGGAGTCCTGTGTGTAGCCTGGTTTCTGTGACAGGCCTCTAGGCAGATGGTCACACCTCCCATCTCATCTTCAACAGGGGCCCAAGTCCCTTCTGTCATTACCAGGTGCCCTTGGGCCCCGCATAGACAAAGCGGTAGTCATCCACGTTGAGGACGTCCCAGAACTCATTCAGCCAGTCCGATGAGAAGTACACGGGCAGGGTGAATATATCTTCTAAGTCATCCGCCAAGGAGTCTCTGGGGAAAGCATAGAAGCTATGTAGCACTAATCTGCTCGTGCCCCATCCCACAGGCCCACCCACATCAAATAGGGCCATCTAAGATTACCTAGCCCTAGTGACTTCTTGACTGCTGCAGATTCTGAGAACCTGAACCGAACCTCAAGTTGCTCAGCTCAGAATGCTGAAGATAAAATGACTTTGGGGGCACCATGGCACAACCACTCTACTTAGGCAGTGGTCACTGGGGCTCTGAACACATGGTGAGCATCATCTCAGTTCTTGAGCTAAGGGCCTCCTTAGCTTTTCTTCACCAATACTATAGAACATAACACTACCTGGCAACTCTAGGCTGCAGCCCCAGGTATGGGAGCCTCAAAACCCATTATTGGGTTCCTAAATACTGAATCATATTAACACCAGCCTCAGAGAAGGCACAACTCCATCAACATCATGCTAGAAAATATTTCTAGATTCATGCACCTGTAACTCCCAACAAGAGACAAAGACAGGTGGAGCCCCAGGAGCAATAAATTATCTGTACATTCCCAAACATCAGTATTGCCTGTCTTTGAGCACTCAGCAAACTATTAAACTCTTCTCAGGCGTCACTTCCTCTGTGGCCTCCTGATTGTGCTATATTCAATGCCTTCTGCCTTTTTCAGTTTTAGGGTTTTCCAGACAAAAGTACAGTCAAACATAAATTTTAAATGCAATGAACACATTTCTAGCATAAATATGCCAGTGTAATATTTGGGAAATATTCATTATCCTCCAACAAAAACCCAACTCAAATGTTTACTTAAAATTTCAAACTACTGAGCTGGAGAGATGGCTCAGCGGTTAAGAGCACTGACTGTTCTTCTGGAGGACCTGAGTTTGATTCCCAGCATCCACATGGCAGCTAACAACTGTCTATAATTCCAAGATCTGATACCCTTACACTGCCAATTCACATAAATAAAAATAAATATTTAAAAAAATTTTCAAACTACTACACTTGGCAGTATTTAGGCCTGTGAGTCTTTCTGTACCTACTCAAGAATTTTGCAGATGCAGAACAGGGTCTGGTCACACTTTACCCCCAACTGCCATAGGCTAGCATATGCCCAAACAAGAAGTAGTATGACAGGGTAGCCAGAGGCTCATGTTTCTTTTGTATATGGTCAGCTATAGAAATTGCAGGGGCCTGAATTCCATCCCACTCCACAGCTCTGAGCCTTAAGTGACACAGGAATTCAACTGCTGATTGTGCCTTCTGGTGGGGTTCTGAGTACAATGGTCTGTGCTTGTGAAAGGCACACCTGGCAGTGAAAACACACAGCTCCAGGACCACCAATGAAAGATGTGATGTTCTTCCCAACGTGATCGTGTGGGCTGGGTGTTAGGTGCAACCAAGTGCTCCTAAGATCTTACCCTCAAGATGTAGTGGGCTCCTCAGCTTACAATTGGCTTATGTACTGACATGTCCAAATTGGAAATACCATAAATTTTTAAACCATGCTAACAGCATGTGTTAAGAAGAAGCTGAAGACCTTAGTACTACCAGCTCCCCAAAGAAAAAGATAGCAGTGTGCCTAAATGCATGACTACTGTAGCTTAGCACAGCAATGCAGTATACTGTAGAGGGGTGAGTAGACCCATGGGTTAGATGGGGATATAGCTTCTTGACACTGTCCAACATGGAGAGAAAAGGGAAGGAGAAGACACAGATCATTTATGGCTAGCCTGAGAAAATAGCAAAATTCAAATCTCAAAGTAGTTTCTACTGAATGCACTGCACTCTTGCACCATCACAAAGTAAAAAATCTAAGTACAGCTGTCACAAGTTGATGTGTAAAAAAAGTAGAGGCTAATCGGGGAGGATGTTGAGTGCTTCTTTAAGAGATTTTCAAAGTGGGGCAAGAGAGGCTGTAGAAAGGTCACTTGCTCCTTTTGAGAGCCTAGAATGCAGTAAGAATCTCCAGAACAACCATGAAGGGATACGCTTGTCCTTAGTGGGGTCACGGAGACGGCAGTCCCAGAGGATCTGAGAGAAACTAGCTTAAACATTATGCAGAAGAGGCCATCAGTACTCATACAAATTACACACAAGACTTAATTTCCTCAAGACAGTCCACTTGGGTTGGTATGGTAACCATCTCAAGGAACCACCCTCCCACAAGTTTTGAGATGGATTAGAACACTGTTGTAGAGATAACCCCTCTGAGTGCAGAACGAATGCTCTACCAAGGCCTGCACTCGATGCTTAGAGAAAGTCCCCAGCAGCCAATGGCTGGCCGGCCCCATTACCTGCACAGGTGCCAATCCTTGAGGTAGAGGCAGCCCCGCGGAGAGGAGCAGCCTCCTTGGATGTACTCCTTCCAGTAACTGATATAGTCACGGAGGGGCATGTGCTCCTTGGGGTTCGAATTGTATTCCCGTACATCACAGTTGGCAACCGGTACAACCACGTCTCCTGCAGCGAGAGGGTCGCACAGAAGTGACAGTCACATGTATAGTTCACCCCGTCGGGTTCAGGGCCACCCTCTGGGCCAGTTATCCAGATCCCACACGTCTGTTAGGTCCTGGTCACCCTCCCATCCCGGGGTCTACGGTCCCCGTCTGCTCCGAGTTCCCCAGGTCAGCCCGCCTGCGCCCTACCATACTTCTGCAGCAGATACTCGAAGTCAGGCTTCCCCGCCGAAGTCACCCAGCGCCGCCGGCTGCCCCAGTCCTCGGTGAAGGCGCTGGAAAACACGCAGGGCAGATTTGGCAGCAGGAAGCCCTTCACGAAGTCGGCGTATGAGAAGGCGTCCGGCGCCTGAATGAAGGTCACACTGCTAGGTGCGGGCCCGCCGCAGCCAGGGACTCGGCCCCCGAGGTCCCGGTAGTGCCGCTCGGCAAAGGTGCGAGTCTCTCGATCCATCCACTGGGGAACCTGACCCCGGAGGCCCGGCCCTGCTTCTCACTACACTCCAAAAGGATAATGGAGGCTAAGAAACCTAAGATCAGTTTGGAGCAGAAACCACAGTGAAGGATCCCGGAACTAGATTACAGAGGTGCAGCATTCCAGCAGGAACTCAAGCCTTGGCGCTCCCGGGATGTGCGCGTGCGCCAAACGCGGTCCCACCTTCCCGCGCAGGCGCAGGAGCACTTGCCCAGTGGCGGACCGGTTTCTGAGCTGCTGGTGTGTGTTTGGTGGTCCAGTGGTACCTGCCACTGTGTCTTCTGCTCCCTCCTCTTTCCTCAGGTGAGCGGTACTGCTAACGCAAAGCTAGGCAGTACTCGAGCCTGCCACTGAAACTGGAGATGAATATGAATCCCAAAACTTAAGGGATGACGGAGTCCTGAAAGGGATGGTGGGGTACGGAGCGGAGGGCGAGGATGTGCGGGGCGTGGTGAGGCTCCCGAGTTTCCGGGATAGGTTGAGGAACCTTTCCAAGAATTGTGATGTTTACCTAGAAATAGAACGGGAAACATTAAAAGAGATAAAAGTGAGTTTTGGGAGCTTCTGAGGTTCAGGTAGAAAGATGTGAATTAGGAAGACAGCAAGGAGGTAGAGGATTGTTTGATCTAGTTCGTCCATTGTGAACCTCATTGTGACTCTTGTGGTCAAAGTGTGGAACTCTACTGCAGCTAGGTCATGCATGGTAGGAGATAACAACTCATAGAGAAATTTAAACAGAACGAAACACATATCCCTGCTAGGACTTAATTCCAGCATTGGGGGATGCTGAGGTAGAAAGATCCGAGGGTTCTAGGACAATTTGGACCACAAACCAGGACTTGTGTCCAAAAGAAAAACAAGCCAGAATACAGGAACAGCAACAATAAAACCCCAACTCATTCCAAAATTTCATCTACGTGTAATCATTAAATTTTCTGGTATCAGACCTGTATTTCCAGGCACGCATGAATTTCTACATTTTATTCCTGTTTCCTCCCCTCTCTCCCGGAATCTTCTTTCTTCTTTTCCTACATTGCCAGTGTGTTATATTTGGAAACATCATTTTAGATCTTTAATCTACTTCTTGGCATACAGTTCTTAAAATTCCTGGACTATTTGAGCTGATAAATGCCACTTTGCATGCTAAGGAGCCCAACGCCATCCAGCATCCTCTGGAGTAGATTCCAGGTGGAGCTGGTAACTGAAAACCTGAGCAGGATCAGAGGGTGGTGACTTTTAGCTCAGCCCTCAGCCTCTAGGGCCAAAGGTTGAGTAGGTCATCAATGACCAATGTTTAATCAGTCATGCTCAGGTAATGAAATGTCCAGAAAACCGTTAGCAGACTAATTCAGAGGATCCTGGAGAGTGTGCCTAGGGAGAACATGGGCAGGGTCTTCTCATACTTGACCTCTTGCATCTTTTTATATCCAATGTAATGTCCTTTATAATAAAATAGTAAAAGTAAGTTAGTGTTTCTCTGAGCAATATGAGCTTCTAGAGGAAATTCAACTCTAAGAGGGATCTCTGGGACCCTATTTATAGGCGCTGGTCATCAGAGAGGTGATACAATCTGGGCTTGCATTTGCATTGAAGTAGGGTTAGGGTTAGGAGGGTTAGCCTCTTGGGAGGCTGAGCAGTCTTTAGGCAGACATTGTCAAAGTTGAACTGAATTAAAGGTAGTTTTTCTTGTGTCCACTGCTGACACTTTTAGGGTCCCAGAATTCTGTGCTATGATGAGACACTATAGGAAAAATAAGTAGTTTGTTTTTTCACAAAAGTATGAGAAACCCAAATATGAATGCCTTTTTTTTTTTTTTAAAGCTTTATTTTATTTATTTATTTATTTGCCTTGGTGTTTGCCTGGAACTGGAACTACAGACAGTTGTTAGCTGCCATGTGGGTGCTGGGAATCGAACCCGGGTCCTCTGGAAGAGCGGATGGTGCTCTTAACCGCTGAGCCATCTCTCCAGCCCCCATGAATGCCTTTTTTTGTTCCCTGTGTATCTAAAACTAGTGTCCCTGAGAAAGAGGTCAGGGCCAGCAGGTATATGTGCTGTCAAGATCTCTTGGACAACACAGCTCCTAACACAGTAACTGGGACGTAAACTTTTAGCCCCTATTTAGTTAATGCTGTAATTCTGGTCTTCACATGGTGGCCTCTGGGTGTTGGTAACATCGTCGACTATGTGATGCCTGGAGAGAGGCCTGAACACAGGTGTGTGTCTGTGAAGGTGCCTCTCCTACCTCCTGCTGGGAACTGCTAATGATGCACATCCTCTGCCTACACAAATCTATGGAAACTGCGCATCCTGGGCAAAGCCACCCCAGAAGAAAACAGGAAAGGACTGGAGTTGGCACTCTAGAGGAGATGAGATGGAAACAGTAGATGGTCTCATTTCTCTCTGAATATCTAGAGTATGCCCTGCAGTTAGGCAAGGGAGTTTGAAACATCCTCAGAAGCATGGCTGAGCCTCCCAGGGTGGAGATGGGAACTTCTGAGGGAGTGGAAAGAGGGTCTGCTACAGAGCAGGAGAGCAGGTAATGGAAAAAGCCAGTCTTGCCGCCCCCGCTCAGACACACTACCCCACTGTTCTCCCTCTCAGCCTTGTAGTGGAAGGTGTGCAAAACGTTTCGTGGTGTTCTGTTACTTTGGAAATTACCTAAAAATAGGCTGTTTACTTGCTATTGAGTTTTACTCAAGGGCACATGTGTGATGGAAATGCTGAAAGAGACCCATTATGCCAATCCCAGTGTGTTGGGAGTTATGGTCAAGTGACATGTGCCCATTCCCCAAGATCGTCATTTATGTGAATTAGCTTGACACCCAGAGGTTGCCTGCCATGACTTCCCATGGTAATTGTGCCTCTCACATGCAGGGTCCACACAGGGCTCCTACTCTACTTGTACTGGTGGAGGCAAGTTAACCTAACTAAGGCAGACACTAAACAACACATTCAGGAACAGGGCATCTCTGGAAGGCCCACTCAGTATGTGTGCATCAGGTGCCTATGGAGTGCACCAGGCTCCCTTCTGTGAGGGTCACCTTTGGTGTACAGAATGAGTTGCCTTTGAAAAGCTCTCTGAGGCATGGGAGTACTGTGGTTGGTGGTGGGCATTAAGGAAAGGCAAAGGTGCCATTTTAGCAGATAGCTTTAAGGTGGGGAGCAATTGAGAGTCGGGGATGGGAAGGAGGGGGCAGCAGAATGAAGCTCAGAGCCCCGTTAAGCCAGTTGGAGTTAGACGTGGAGGGTGTGTTTCCGTGATTTGTTTTGCATTGCTCTCCTCTGCTCCCCCAGAACTCAGGGCCTCCCATATGCCAAGCAAGTGCTTTATTCTTAGGGATCCTATATGCAGAAGAGTTTTTGGTGGAAGCAAGACATTTCATAATTCTTTTTCCTGACTGATTGGTCCTTGGTGAATAGACTGAAGGGGCAGGATGAAGTGAGGAGGTCCTGGAGGTCCTGTGCCAGTAAAGAATGACACTTCACTAGAGAGACTATCACTGTGGAGAGCTGTCAATGTTGACAGTGGGGGGGGTCACAACCTGTACCCCAAGCCAGGTCTGAATAGAGTCAGATTAAAAGTGGAATGCAGAAAAGGGAGATTTATTTAATGTGGCCACGGTGGGAAGAGAACAAAGAGATCTAGTGAACCTAGGGTGAGAGTAAATAGAAAGCCAAAGATTTGGCTAAGATCTAAAGATCTAATGGTGGCACCGCCCACATTAACCCATCCTTGTCTGATCCTGTAAGGTGGTGTAATAAATTGTTAGAATCATGTGAAACCTCTTTTTGGGAGAAAGACTCTTGGTTCCAACAGAGTTTTTGTTAAAAAAAGAAACACATAGAAAGGACCTAGTCCAGTATGAGGTACCCAGAAGATGACCAAACAAGAAGCTGGTGATGGGGTTAGGCTGGCTGGAGATGCCTGTCAGGTACATCAAGAAGATGTCTAGCAGGCAACCAGAAGTCTGAGTCGGAGTTTTGAGAGCTCATGTGCTGAGGGATTATACTCTTGTTCACTGTAAATATTGGTTTAATAAACCCTGATTGGCCAGAGGCTAGGCAGACAGGAAATGTAGGCAGGGCAACCATCCAAGGAGAATTCTGGGGAGAGGAAGAGCAGAGAAGCCGACAGCCAGGTGCAGAGGAAGCAAGATGAGAATGTATGGACCTACACTTGTGCCTGGCACTTTGGCTGAGGGTTAGCAGGGGTGGGGAGCTGCAGGGTAGGGGGTGATGGGTGGGGAATGGGAGGTGGGGGGGATCAGATGTGGGGTGCCAAATGTGGCTGATTAATGCCCTGATATTAACACAAGGAAATATACTTTAAGGGTCAATATTTGCTCAAATCACTTACAATATAAATACAGGAAATGGAAGAAGGAGCCAATCATCTGGAATGAATCTTCCTTCCAGAGAAGTAAGGAGAGCCCTGTCCTCATGGCGCAGAACCTTAAACTGTTTCTTGGCTACCCAAACCTGTACTGGCCCAGAGGCCACGCCCTCAGGTCAGGGAGGTGCTAAATCCCACTATAAGAATGCTGCACTGAGAAAAGGTACCAAGCCAGGTGGCTAAATATGGATAAGAATCATGGGTTAGTTTAAGAGTAAGAGTTAGCAAGTAATATGCCTGAGCCATAGGCCAAATAGTTTATAATTAATGTAAGCCTTTGTGTGATTATTTGGGACTGAATGGCTGCAGGACCAGCTGGATGGGTCAGAGAAACTTAGGACTACATTCATGGGCTTGATAGATGTAGTTGGGTGTTGTCAGCCTTGTCATGGTACACTCTTACACCTTTGTGTCTCATACTAGGGACAGTAATTGGAGGGGATGATGGCGTCTGAGGGAGGAAGTGTGGTGTGCGTTTTAACTTGGAGATTTTTGTTGTTGATTTTGCTTTTTCAAGACAAGGTTTCTCTGTGTAGCCCTGGTTGTCCTGGAACTCACTCTGTAGACCAGGCTGGCCTGAAACTCAGAGATCATTCTGCCTCTGCCTCCCTAAATGGGTGCCCTATCATTCCCCAGCTTAACTAGATTGTTACAGGCTTATGGACTGGTGATAGTCTCAAGGAGAATTCCTGGAAGGAAGTTGTATCTGATTAAAACTACAGTGATGTGGAGAGTTTGGAAAGCTGCCAGGAGCTAATTACCTATCTCTTTGGGCCCACTTTAGCCTCACCACACCTTGCCCACTTTTGTATCAGTAATATCCTGTGACTAATAGATTAAAAACCTTTGGCACCTAGTAACTTAGCAAGCCACTAGCTTCTACCAGTTCAAAAATTAAGAATGTTTTCCATCAGATAGCATCTGAGGCCTATAGAAAAGCTTTCTCCATCTTGCCATAACCACCTCTCTGATGAACCTACCAAAGTGTTTTACATTTCTGACTTTCTTTTTTTAAGTATTTTTATTTTATGTGAATTGGTGTTTTGCCTGCATGTATAACTGTGTAAGGGTGTCAGATCTTGGAATTATAGACAGTTGTTAGCTGCCATGTGGATGCTGGGAATCGAGCTCAGGTCCTCCGGAAGAACAGTCAGTGCTCTTAACCCCTGAGCCATCTCTCCAGCCTGATTTATGACTTTCTTTGATCTGTAAAACTATAAAACGTTATGAAACTGCTTTCACTTTAGAACATGGAATTTGGGTTAACCTACATCTGTGTTGCTGGACTCAAAATGGCTCCAGAAGAAACATCTGTTATTCCATTTCAGGTGAGAGCTGTGCTTTTTGTGCTGACAAATGGGATTGGCCACAACCTGTAGTCCATAATTTTGTAGATGAAGTTTGTTGGGATAGCCATACCTCTTGGTTGGTGTGTGTGGTGGTCAGTGACTGTGACTAAGACTCATGGTTTCTAAGCCTACAGTACTTACCATATGGTCCTCACAGCGAGTCTGTAGACCCAGTGGAAAGAAAAGTGAAATCAACGGTGCTGAGGAAGAGGGGTTGGGTGGAGGATCCTGTGGAGGATCTGCTTTCAAGGGGAGCAGGGGCCCTCTCCTGAGGACTCTGTGGGAGGTATGTCAGTCTTGGTAAGGTCATGGGCCCAACCATGCATGGGCAGCTTCTGTTACATGGGTGGAAACAGTTTTCTTCTTTCTGCCCTTCCACTTAATATCTGTTTATTTTGGATTTCTGGAAAAGACATCCTGGAAATTTGTGGTAGTAAAAGTTGTGGCCATATGCTTCTCCTTTGAAACTTGTCACACCTGGGTACAGTTCTCATGCTTACTGCCTCTAATGTCATAATGACAAGTAGTTGTTGTTTTCTCAACTTTTGGTTCTCTGTCCTTTTCACTTTGAATTTTAGAATGAACTAGAGCTGGTATTGATCAGAGGTCTTTTAGTTATTTTACCAGAAGGTAAACAGAGGTCCAGAAGGTGAGGTAACTTTTCCCGAGTCATAAAGCTGTGGTGGACTGCAGCTGGGACCCTGGCAAGCTTCCTCTGCTGCCCCACTGTTAGGCCTGGGGAGTTTCCGGGGAATGTGTGGATAACTTCACTGCCTACTCATGCTCTACGCAGGAACAGTCTGTGGAGCAGGTGACTGCTGATACAAAGTCTTTTACCGTGTCTAGCAAAGTGGCAATGTGTTGTCCTATTTCCTGGAATGTGACTCCTAAAATCCTGGGCAGCCTTTAGGTAATTTCAGGGTGGAACAGTCATTGAAAGACCAGACAGGATCTGAGGATGGAGACTTCAGTCTTATTCCCAGGCCCCAAAGAAGGAAGAGGGTCTGAAGGTTGAGCAGATTACCAATGGCTAGTGGTTGAATCAATCACACCCACATAATGAAGCCCCCATGGGTAGACTGCCATATAGGCAGACTTTCTAGTAGCTGAACACTCAATTTCCAAGAAGGGCAAGGAAGTCTTACCCCATCTTCATACCTGTCCCCCGTGTGTTTCTTCATCTGCATCTATTTTAATGGCCTTTACAATCAAATAGTAAACACAAGTGTTTCTCTGAGTCTGGGAGCTGTCTGAGAAAATGAATTCAATCTGAGAAGAAAGTGAATCCTGATGTATGGGCAATGGGTCAGATGCAGCCTAGGCTTGAGGTTGGCATCTGAAGTGAAGGCCATTTTAGGAACAGACAGTCCTCAAGTAGATAAGATTGCAGTGGAAGTGGACTGAAGACACCCAGCTAGTGTACACTTTAGAACCAGTTGCTGGGTGGTTTATTGCTGTGGGATAATGCTCTTGTACACTGTAAAGATTGGTCACTCATATTGGTTTAATAAAACACTGATTGGCCAGTAGCCAGGCAGAAAGTGTAGGCAGGACAACCAGATTAAGGGAATTTTGGGAAGAGGAAAGGCAGAGACACAGTTGCCAACCAAACCCAGGGGAAGCAAGATGAGAATGCTGGACTGAGAAAAGGTACTAAGCCCCTTGGCTAAACACAGATAAGAATTATGGGTTAATTTAAGTATAATAGCTAGTTAGTAATATGCGTGAACTACTGGCCCAGCATTTACTATAATATTAAGTCTCTGAATTGATTATTTGGGAAGTGGCTGCTGGGTATTTGGGAGTTTGTTGGTGGGACAGAAACTTCCGATTACAAATGGGTATTCAGAAACTGGAGGGTAGGAGAGAAGTGTCCCACTACAGTGTATAAAGAGACATCATACACATAGGTGTTTGCAGAAATGATAGTAATGTAGGAGAAACTGAGTTTGAGTTTTTTCCTAACATGGACCCAGGCATTGAACAAGCCATTGTCTCTCAGGCAGGTTTGGTTGTAACTGAGCAATGGGAAACCCCTTTCAGCCATCAATGAGACAAGGCTGCCTTCAGAAGCTGAACAGTGTTCTGTATGGCTCCCTTACCCCTTAGCCTTAGAAACCATGACTTGGCTGAAGTAGCTCCCCTAATTCTGAGAAGTGCATGCCAGTACTTTTTAAAAGCTATTGTTTTGTGTTATGGGTGTTTTACCTGCATGTATGTACACCATATGATTGCAGTACCCTTGAAAGCTAGAAGATGGCATCAGATCCTTTCTGGGACAGTAGTTATAGACAGTTGTGAGCCACTATGTGGCTACTGAGAAGAATCAAATCTGGGTCATCTGGAGGAGCAGCCAGTGTTCTTAAACAGCTGAGCCATTGCTCTAGACCCACCAATGACTTTCAAGGGTTCAGAGGTCACATGCATGGTTTGGAGGTGATCACTAGTCTTAACTAGGGTATAGGCAGGCCTGTAGAGGCATGGAGGCATCAGCACCTGCTCCCTATATCTCCAGGCATTATGGTGGAAGGCTCAGGCATGGGCTTTCTAGTTCGGGGACCTGTTGCCTACGACTCAGTGTGGCTTATTCAAGTAGAAGGCACTGCTACTGGTGTGGCCCTGGTGTGCTAGGGAGGGCTCATAATGCAAACTCGCCTGCTGACCCCCTCCCTCAGAAAAACAAAGCAGCCTTCTCTACAGAAGGAAGTGTCTGCTGCAGCTGAGAAAATCTCCCCCACTTTCCAGTGACGTCAGGCTGTAAACTTCCTGGCTGTTTCTCATGGAGTTTTCCTGATGTAAGAGCTCTAGGTGTTTTGCTTGCCTTTAATGTGGTGCTTCTCCTTGGTCTGGCCAGGGACAGGTTGTTAGGGGCCTGTCAGCCTCCACACAGGACTTGGTGTCCTCTGAAACTTGGAGTTATCTATGAAATCCTTTTGACTTTTAGGTATCTTTTCTTTTATTTGTGATGACAAAATTCTCATAGCTATTTTGGCAACTTTCCTCTGGGAATGTCCTAGCTTCAGGTCCTGAGCTGGTGGGGCTGTGACTTGTGTGTGTAGGAGTGACTTGTGAGAGCCATAGACACATACTGGGAAGTTTGAGTCTGCTCTTACTGCGGTCATGGAGGAAAGGTCTAGGATGTGTGTGAAGACTAGAGAAGTCAGATCCCTATTTTCTTTGCACCTGGCACTTCCATTTGTGTGTATGAAGGGGAACACGAGTAAGGTGTCCCCTCTGCTCCTCTTCCCTGTTATGACTGCTTGTTTCTGTGTATATGACATGTTGTCTGAGGGTAACTCTAACCGGATACTGAGGCCAAGGCCAGGCAGCAGTTTTAGTGTGATGATTCCCTAGAGAAGTGGTTCTCAGCCGTCCTCATGCTGTGATCTTGTAACACAGTTTCTTATGTGTGGTAACCCCAACCATGAAATTATTTTCTTGCTATTTCTTAACTGGTTTTGCTACTGTTGTGAATCGTAATATTGTTGTGAATCAGATATTTATCGGATATACAGATTTAGAACCACTGCCCTAGAGACCCTAGGAAAGATGGACTCCTCACACCCCTGGTGGGTGAGCCCCCGTGTCACTCTGGTATACTCATTCAGTTTGTTTCGTACAGTGTTTGTGAAGGCTGCTATTAGCAGGTCTCCCACGCAGGATGGGCCTCCACCATGCCCTCTGTGTCCCAGCTGAACAAAAACTAAAAAATGAACACCCATCTTGGGGAAGTCACCGAGCCGGAACCTTGACTAGAATATAGTCTGTTGTTTTCCAGGAGCTTTTAGACAAGCACACATGATGTGTCATACTGTGCCCTTGTCAGCTACTTGGAGTCCTTCTTTTTTATCCAGAAATTGTGACTGGGTGGGAAGTCCTACTGTTGACAGTCCCTAGCCCTCGAGTGCCCAAGGTCAAGGGTGGCTGTATTACAGGTGGGCACATCCAGAGGTTTATAATTCCAAGCTCTGACAAGAGGGACCTGTTTCCCTATTAGAAGCCGGACTTGGTGGCTTTACATATTTGGGTTGAAGGTTTGGTGCCCTGTTGTTATAGTACTTGGCAGCTGTTGTAGTCTGTGGCCGCTGCCGCTTGTGGTACAGGTCTTGAAGGGCCTCAGGTTTTGGTATGCTATGCTCCAACAGCAGTTACTACTAAGGCATAGAGTGTTGGGATGCCTGCTTGGGCTTTGAGAAGCCAGTGGCACAACTTTCATTCCTGGCATTTGGAATTCCAGGCTGTTAAGGCTTAGCAGCTCCCGCACCCCTTCCAGTGATGACCTTCCAGCCTGAAGGTCCCTGTCTTCAACTGCTCACAGTCTGTCATTTTTACCGCCTCTGCTCCTCACCACAGTCAATCTTCGGGGCTCCTTAGTTAACTTCTTGCCATTGTTGGCACTTTCGTTCTTACTTTCCCAGCTCAGCTGACTCTACTAACGAAAGTAAGCCAAAATGGGCAGTGAGAGGCTCCGCAGATAAGGCTGCCTAGTGTTAAGTCTGACAGCCTGAATTGATGCTCCAGAAATCACATGGTGGGAGGAGAGAACCAGCTCCTTAAGTCATCCTCTGACCTCTACATCCATGATGCACATGTGTGCATTCAGATACAGTCAGGTGTGCTTGCATCCATCATTTATTCACCAATCAAGCTGAGGACACTTGTGCATCTCATTTGTATTAGTGGCCTATAGAGGGACCTCTGGGCAGGAATTGCCTTTATGTACCTCACCGCCCTTAGTGATGTGGTGTGCCTTTACGTTTTCCTCAGGCTGCTGTCCCCTTTGCTTGCTTGCTTGTTATAAAATACCTTTCTTTTTTATGGAATTCTGTTCTAGTGAAATTGGTTGACAATACCCACTAATGACATATCTGGTTCATATAGTGTTCTGTTTTTAGTTGTACTGTCTCCTAGAATGACTGTGCTAGTTAGCATTCCCACCAGCAGTACATAAGCGTCACCATTTTCTTATTGCCCTGCCTGCACGTACCATCCTTAGCTCTCCACCACAAACACTGAGGCCTCACACGCGCTAGGCTAGGCTCTGCTCCTGAAGGATGTCCAGTTTTGAAGGGTGTTTCTAGAACCTCTATTCCTTTGATAATAGCCATTCTTACTGGAGTGATACAATCAGTGGGCAAATTTTCCCATACTTGATTATTTGTATAATTTGTGAAATTCATTCATATTTTAACCCTTGTTAATTGCAGTTTTGTTGTTTTTAAGATCATTATATATTTTGTATATTAGTCTCTTTAAAGATTTGCTTGTTTTATGTGTATTAATGTTTTCCTGCATCCTTGTGTGTACATCATGTGCATATGGTGCCCAAGAAGGTCAGAAGAAGGTGCCGTATTCCCTGGGACTGGAGTTAGTTGTAATCTGCCATGTGGGCACTGAGAAGCAAACCCGGGGCCTCTGGAAGAGCAGCAAGTGCGCTTAACCACAGTTCCATGTCTCCAGCCTTGAGAGATAGTAATCTTTTTAAAATTTGTATGCTTGTTGTCAGGCAGTGGTGGTGCACACCTTTGATTCCAGTGCTTGGGAGGCAGAGGCAAGAGAATCTCTGAGTTCAAGGCCAGCCTGGTCTACAGAATAAGTTCCAGAACATCCAGAGCTACACAGGCAAATCCTGACTCAAAACAACAACAAATACTAAACTTTATGGTTATGTTTTCATATATTCATATAATGTACTTTTTTTTGGATGACAGTCATTTTAACTAGGATGAGATGGGTCCCCCTGCCTTCCCCTCCTCAGTTTTTTAGACAGCAATTCCTGTGGCCCAGGAAGACACCTCAAACCACACAGTTGTGATGACTATGAACTTCTGATCTTTGGGTTGCTGCCTCCTAAGCACTTAGATTACAGGTGTGTTTGCACCACACCCCGCTTGATTTGCACTTTCTTGGCAGCTAAAGATGGCAGACATTTTTTCACGCATTTATTAGTTTTGCGCACTTTTTAAAAAAAGTTCTTTTTCCCATCATGTGTTTTATTTTTTGTTATTGCTGAGACAAGTTCTCTCCCCATGTGCACCAGGCTACAAACCTCCTGCCCCAACTCCCCAGGTCCTGACCAGGCTACAAACTTCCTGCCCCAACTCCCCAGGTCCTGACCAGGCTACAAACCTCCTGTCCCAACTCCCCAGGTCCTGGGATTGCAGGTACGTGTCCCCACACCAGGCTGACTTCTACTATTCTATGTTTTGTAAGATTTATGTCCCTGTTCATCAGGGTATAGGTGTTCAGTTTTCTTTTGTTGTTGTATCTTTGTGTGGTTTTTGGTAGTCCTTGACCTCATAAAAAGAATTTAGCAATGTTCTTTCTTTTTCAATGTTTCTTAAAATTTTGAGAATTAGATTATTTATTCTCTTAATACTTTGTGGGATTCAGCCAAAAAAGTCATCATGCCCTTGATTTTTTTTTTTTTTTTTTAAAGACAGGGTCTCACTATGTAACCTTGGCTGGCCTGGAGCTCGTTATGTTTATGGGAAACTTTTAACTATGGTTTCCATTTTATTTCTTATTACTGGTATATTTAGATTTTCTGTTTCTTTTTTATTCAGTCTGGGGGAGTTTCTTTTAGATTTTTCCAGTTTGTTAACCATGTAATTTTTGTTGTAGTTTCTTTTTAAGAGAGTAGCTTTATTTTATTTTTACTTATGTGTATGTCTGTGTATATGCCACATGAAAACAGTGGCCACAGAGGCCAGAAGAGGGCATCCTCCGATCCTCTGCAGCTGGACTTACAGGTGCTATGGACCACCCAGTGTGAGTGCGGTAGTCTGGTGACTCTGGAAGAACAGCAAGTGCTCCTGACCCTGAGCCATCTCTCCAGCCTGTCATAGGAGTTTATGTTCTTTCCTTTTTCCCCTTTGGTTTTTCCAGACAGGGTTTCGTTGTGTGGTCCCGTCTGTCCTGGAACTCGCCCTTGTAGACCAGGCCAGACTTGAACTCAGAGATCCTTCTGCCTCTGCCTCTTGAGTGCTGGGGATAAAGGCTGCACCACTGTGCCCGGCTTCATCTCTGCTCTTAATTTATTTACATCTTCTTTTTTCTTGGTTACAGCAGCTAAATAAAGATTTGTTAATTTTTGTCTGTTCAGAAAACAAAATTCTTTATTAATCTCTTTGTATTTTTATTATTTTATTTCTGGTGTGTCTCTGTGTGTATGTATATCTGAGTATGTGCGTACATGTACATATGTTTTCATGTCACTGTATGCATATGGAAGTCTGATGTCAGTTTTAGGGAACTGAGTCTCTCCTGCTGTAGGATCTGGGACTTGAACTCAGGTAGGTTATTAGGTTTCCCAGGCAATTGCAGGTGTTGCGCCATCTTACCATCCCTTTTGTCTTTTTAAAATTTTAGTTTTATGTATTTCTACTGTGGTGCACTGTGGTAAGAGTTTTTGGCCATTTATAATAGGTTTTTGGCTTGTCTGGCCCATGTTCTAGACTGGCAGACCCGCAGTCCCAGGGAAACACACACAAGCTCATATTAATTTCATGCTGTTTGACTTATGGCTCAGACATATTGCTAGCTAGCTATTGCATGTTAATTTAACTCATTTTTATTAATCTGTCTTGTCATGTGGCCTGTGGCTTACTTATTTTTTTTTTTTCATCTTACTTCTTGGGCAGCTAGATCGTATCTCCATCTGACTCTGCCCTCCTTCTCCATTATCTATGCTGGGATTTCCCGCCTGTTTCTAAGATGTCTTATCATAGACCAGAACAGTTCCTTTATTACCCAGTGACAGGACATCCCACATGGTGTGCTTTCTTTTCTTAGCGTTTGCATTATTCTTTGCTGAGACTTTGAGGTGCACTGGGATGTTGTTTGAAACTTCCTCATTTTTTTTTCCTGTGTCCCACAGATTTTTTTGTTGTTGTTATTTTGGTTTGGTTTTTTGAGACAGGGTTTTTCTGTGTAGCCTTGGCTGTCCTGGAACTAGCTCTGTAGAGCAGGCTGGCCCCAAACTCAGAGATCTGCCTGCCTCTACCTCCTGAGTGCTGGGATTAAAGGTGTGCACCACCACCACCCAGTTGTCTCCCATGGATTTTAACACTGGGTGTTTTCATCTTTATTTTAAGAAAAAAGCCTTCTTTCCCCTGCTCATTGGTTGGTTGGGAACGCGTTCTTCCTCTCCATGGTGTCAACCACTGTTCTCAAGTATCTCTAGTTTTAGTTTATTGTATATATGATAGGATTTTATTTATTAAGACTTGCTTTGTGCTATCAGTGGATGTTGTTTTGGAGAGTGTGCTGTATGCAGATGAGAAGACTGTGTTTTGTAGCTGCTGAATAATGTAGTCTGCAAATACCTGCTAGCTAGGTCTGTTTGCTCTGCAGTATGGTTCAACTCAGATGTCCTTTGCTGATTTTCTGAGTATATTTTCTGTTCATTGATGAAAGAATATGGAGGATATCAAGGTCCTCAATTGTTAGTGTCCCTGGAATTACCCCTCCTATAGATCCAATGATTTTTGCTTATGTATTCTGGTGGTGTAGCATTGGGTGAATATATATTTACAGTAGCTCTGTCTTCCTGCTGAATTGGTCTTTTATATATGTGCAGTGACCTTTCTTGGAAAATTTATATTTTATTTCTGCTTTATCTAACAAGAGCACAGCTACTTCTGTTCATTAAGTCTTCTTTTATATGGCATGTTGATTTCAAATGCTTCACTTCTCAGTGCATGCTTTTACCAGTGAAGCAACTTTGTGGTAGACAACATATAATCGATTCCTGTCTTTTATTTAACCCATTCAGCCAGTCTCTGTCTTTTGACTGGTGATTTTAGTTCATTTACATTTGAGTTTATTGTTGATATGGATGGGCTTCCTGCCAGTGTTACTGCTCTGATTTTGATATCTTTGTCCCATTCCATCTCTATTACTGTTTGTCACTATGGTTTGATAATTTTCTGTCATGCTAATACCCTTTTTCTATTTAGTTTTGAATTGGGTGTACCTTGTGAGTCGTGTACATTTATGTGTTTTAAAAATGGTGGTTTTCATATTTTTGTTTCTAGTGTAAGACTTTCTTAAACATTTTTTATATTTTTATATCACCTCTTTCTCTCTCTGTGCATGTATGTATGTATATATGTATGTGTGTGTGTGTGTGTGTGTGTGTGTGTGTGTGTGTGTGAGTGCGTGAGTACCATTGCTTGTGTGTGGAGGTCAGAGAACAGCTTACAGGAGCCAACGTTCTCCTGTATGTGGATTCTAAGCACAGAATCCAGGTGGTCAAACTTGGGGAACAGCACCTTGTCTCACTGAGCCTTCTTTTTAGTTTTTTTTTTACATTTTTATTAAAATATAACTACATCATTTCCCCTTTCCTTTTCTCTCTCCAGTCCCTCCCATGTCCCTCCCTCTAAACTTTCCAACCCATCTTAGACTGCTAGCCTCTTTTCTTTGATTATTATTGTACAAATATATAAATATATACAATGTACAAATATATAAAATGCAGCCTGTGAGTCCACTGTTACTATCGAGCATATGTGGTTCCAGAACTGACCACCTTGGACTGGATGGCAATTGAGGGTTCATTTCTGGGAGAGGCTAATTCTCCTTTTTTAAAAGTTTTTTTTTGTTTTTAAAATAATTTAAGAAGTATTGGTGCAAATGTCTGAGTTCAAGGCCAACCTAGTCTACAAAGCAAATTCTAGGACAGCCACGACTACACAGAGAGAAACCCTGTCCCAGAGAGGAAAGAATAAAGCTGGAGAGGTGGCTCAGTGGTTAAGAGCACTGGCTGCTCTTCCTGAGGACCCAGGTTCAGTTCCCAGCACCCACATGATAGTTCATAACTGTCTGTTACTGCAGTCCCACTGGACCCAGCCCCCTCTTCTGGCCTCCTTGGTCATCTCAGGCATACAAACACATGCAGGGAAAACACCTATGCAAATAAAAATAAAAGTTTGGGAAAGAAAAAAGAAATATTGGTTGTTGTTCTTCTTGAAAGGCTGGTAGAATTCTGAGTCAGTCTGGACCTGAGCTTTTTTTAGTCAGAAACCTTTTAATTACTGCCTCAGTGTCTTCCTTTCTTACAGGCTGTTTAGGCTGTTTCTTCTGGTTTAACAAAGTTAAATTAAAGTTAAATGAAAACCAGAATCAAGAAATCCATCTATTTCTTTTTGATTTTCCAACTTATTGAAGTATAAGTTTTTAAAATTTCCTTAATGTTTTTAATTTCTTTGGTATCTGTTGTAATGTTTTTCTTTTCATTTCTAGTTTTGTTAATTTGGGTCATTTTTTTTTCTTTTGGAAGGGTCTGTCAATCTTGTTTATCTTCTTAAAGAAACTGCTCTTAGATTCATTGATTCTTTTTTTTTTCTTTGTTTCTATTTCATTGATTTCAGCTTTGATTTTTATTATTTCTTTCCATCTACTGGGTTTGAATTTGGTTTATTCTTGCTTTTCCAAATTCTTATATTTAGGTGTTCTTTTCTTTAAAAATTATTTTTATTTTATGTGTGTGGGTGTTTTACCTGAGTGTATGTTTGTGTACCATGTGAATGCCTGGTATCCACAGAGGCCAGAATTGCAGCATTAAGTTATTTATCTGTGTTCTTTCTGATTTTAAATATAATTTAATTTTTTTAGATGTCTATCTTATATGTGTAAGTATTTTTCTTGCATGTATATCTGTGTACTACATGCATGCCTGATGCTCACATAGGTCAGAAGAGAATATTTTATACCCTGAATAGAACTTTGGTTGATTGTGAGCTGCCATGTGGGTGCTGGAAACCAAACCCAGGTCCTCTGCAAGACCAAGTGCTCTTAACTGCTGAGTCGCTTTTCTGTCCCTTTGCTGAGCCTTCTTTCCAGCTCTGTTTGCCGAGTTATTACTGTGTATAGCAGACTGTTGCCCCCAGCTCATGTCTCTCTCCCTTAGCCTCGCTGTGATCACTGTATTCATCCCCCATGCATTTCTAAGGGTGGACTGGTGGTGACAAATTCTCTTATTTCTGCTTATCCACGAAGGTTCATTTGTCCGTTTCTGTAGGGTAGTTGAGAATTCTGCCTTTATTTTAACTTTAATATTCCTTGGAGAAGCTCTTTTTAGTTTTGAGTCTTTGAGCTTATTGAATTTGGATGTCCACATCTCATTGGAGGCTTCAGGGGACATAGTCAGTGATAGACTATTTGCCCAGTATAAGCAAAACCCTGTGTTCAGTCCTTAGCACCATAGAAAGGCAAGGAAGTGGTGGTGGCCTGCGTGAGAATATGACGTCCATTGGCTCTTGTATTTGAATGTGGTCACCAGGGAGTGGAGCTGTTGAAAGACTAGAAAGATTAGAGGTGTGGCCTTGTTGGAGTGGGTGTGGCCTTGTTGGAGGGCGTGTGCTCCTGGGGGTCGGCTTTGAGGGTTCAGAAGCCTGTGTCAGGCTGTGTCTCTGTCAGCTCTCTGTGGCTCAGGGTGGGAGCTCTCAGCTGCTTCTCTAGTGCCATACCTGCCGTCATGTGTCATACTTCCCACTGTGACAATAGACTAAACCTCACGAACTGTAAGCAAACCCCCAGTACATGCTTCCTTTTATAAGAGGCGCTATAAGAGGTGCCTTGGTCACAGTCCTTCACAGCAGTAGAACAGTAACTAAGGCAGAAACCTTCAGGAGTTTTCAGCTGTTACTTTAATACATTTTTACTCTTTGCCTTTTTATTCTCTTGAATTCCCATAGTGTAACTATTTGTTTCTTTAATGATTTCCTATGTGTCTCAAAGAATTTCTTTATTCATTTTTACAATTATTTTTAGTCCCTGCCCCCTCTCTCTGTGTGTGGTATACATGTGAGTACCGAGTAGCTGCTGAGGCCAGCGGTGTTTGCATCTCCTGAAGTTGGAGTTGTTGCTGGCTGTGAGCTAGGAACTCTGGTCCTCCAACATGGATGCTAGGAACTGAACTCTGCTCTGGAAGAGCAGCAAGTGGTTTGTTTATCTTTTTATTTTTTTAGTTTTTCAAGATAGGGTTTCCCTCTTAAGGTCTGGCAATCCTGGAACTCACTATGTAGTCCAGGCTGGTCTCAAATCTAAGAGATTTGCCTGCCTCTGCCTCTGCTTCCCGAGTGCTGGGATTTAAGCCATGTACCAGCACCACCGGCCTGGTTCTTAGCTGCTGAGCCATCTCTCCAGACCCTTCTGTTTTATTTATTTTTAAAATTGTCAGATGAGTTATTTCAAAAGACTTGTGCTCAGTTCATAAATTCTGCTTATCCTAGTATATTATGGGAGCTATCTGTTTTATTTCATTTGTTGATTACACACACACACACAAACACACATACATTCTAGTTCTTTGTTATAGTTCTTACTTATATAATGAATTACTTTCTTCATTTTGCTGTTTGTATTTCCTTGCGTTTCAATGATTTTCCTTAGGATTTTATTTTGAATTATTTTTCAGGCAACATGTATTTCCTTTGAACTGAGCTCTATTTCCAGAGAATTACTGTGTTCTTTAGTGGTGTTATGCATTCTTAAATTTTCTTCATTGATGCCTTTACATCTGGCATACTAGTTGCCTTTTCCAGTTTTGTGCAGTAGCACTCATAGGAAAGAGGCTTTTATTTAGATAGGATTTGGGGTGCCATTGTTGGGGCTTTGCTTATGGTGAAGGTGAAAGTATGGCCTGTGAGGTTCTCCGACTACAGTCGATGTTTGTAGGTCTCCACAGTCCTCTGTAGTCTAGTCTGCAGCAGTGTACGAGAGCAGGTGCACACATTTGCAGTGGACACGAGATTCCAGATGTGTTTCCTTATGCCCCGAATGCTTGATTGCCTGTGACTCTGGGGTTTATGACGGTGGCAGTTGCAGTTCTGATGCTACAGAATGTGGAGGGTGCTGTCACTGGGTCCTGTGGGGCAAGTGTAGGTGGTGGCAAGGTCGTGGCACTGGTAGGTATGGTCTTGAAGCTTGGGACACAGATGGGATCTTCTCCAGGTCCCACTGGTCAGCATGGGTGATGACCTGTGACACCAGTAACCACACTTTTAGCATTGTGGCCATAGATGGGTCTTTTCCAGGCTTCAGGGTATAAGCACAGGTGATGGTAGCACTTTCGGTATCTGTAGCTGTGATTTTCAAAGATGTAATATAGGGGGGAGGCTTCTAATTCCTAGGAGGTGAGTGCAGGCAAGGCCAGGGTTATGGTGCTGGAGCTACAGGATAACAAGAAGTCTGCTGTGCCCTAGGAGACACACGCAGGCTTCGTGCTTCTTTTGGTAACTTCTGCCTCCTAAACAGAGTGGCACCAAGCTGTGGTGATATGTTACATATTTAATAAAATCTGGAACATCAAGAGCTCAACACACAGTCAAAAACTAGGCTGACATAGACCCTAGAGTTCTGGATCTTTGGGTACCAGGCCAAACAGCTGGGCTTCAATGGCACACACCTTTAGTTCCAGCAGGGGAAAGCCTGGTAGTTGTGACCTATGCTCTTAATCCCATAACTCCAGAGACAGATCTTTCTGTGTTTCTGTGAGTTCAAGGCTGACTACCAAATAGAGTAGCTCACGCCTTTAATCCTAACCTGGATGGGATACAGCTGGGAGAAGAAGATATTTAAGGCAAGCTTAGGAAAACAGCAGGCATTAGAAGTGACCAGGAGCAAGGCTGAGGAAGCTGGAAGATAGCTGGGTAGATTTGACTGTGGTGTTTCCTCTCTCTGATATTTTAGCCTTTCCCCGATATCTGGCTCTGAGTCTATTTCATTACAATCAGAATTCGTGCTACACCTAACAGTGGCTTTTATAGCAGCTTGTGTTCTGAGGACTGGGAGGGTCAGTGTGAGGTCATTCGTTGGAGCAGAGCAGTCACTGAGAGCTCTGTATTGATTTGAAGCCCTTGAGTGCTGTGGAGTCCTATAGTTAGGTTTGTAGGCCTACTGCTGTCCCAGTACTTCTCAGTTCCCGCAGAGAGGGGCCTGGAGTAGATGCAGTGCTACTGTCCCTTTTTCTGGGCACCTTCCTGCTCTGCTGTGAACTGGTCTCATTTCCTTGCACGCTTTGTTTCTCCGTAGCCTCTTTTCCTCCAGCGCTGTCTTCCTCTGCTGCTCTGGTGGCTCTGACTTCTCCCTCTGTGTGGACATCCTGAGGACTTTAGCTATCACCTTAGTTCCAGACATGGTGGCTTGTGTAGACACAGGTCTTCTGATCAGGGTGGCTGGTGACCATGTGCAGCAGAAGAGGTGATTGGCAGACCAGAGCCTCTTAGTTTTCTCGGATCCACTGCCATTCACTGAATCTGTTCAAGAGTGTCATTTTGACACATATTCTGCTTCTATGTGTCTGGTCCCACCAGAATGGTTTAGTACAGTGATTATCTCCAAGACTGGCTTTTAGAGCGTGGCTCAGTGAGAAAATGAGTGAAATTCCCTTTGATTCCACATCACAGGAGCTAGGGATCTTGTCAGTGCTACCATTTGAATGCTTACTGTCCATCCTGGCATTTGCGTATCAGGGCCTCACGGACCTGGTGACTGATAGCAGTGTCTCTGTAGCCTACAGCTGTGTTCAGTATTTGAGGGATCATGCTAAAATAGTTCCTAAGAAGTAGTCATACGAAGACTGCATTTGAGAGAGACAGAGAGTTAGAGAAACAGACCATGAGAGGCACGGTCAGAGACACAGACAGAGAAACCCGGGGCAGACCAGAAAGCCAGTCAGCACCATAGACCACAATTTAGAACCTCTTTTCTTGACTAATATTTGGTATCTGTACAAAGAGGAATTGCCAGCATATTCTATAAGGGTTAATTCAAACCTATCATCTATGGCTTATGACTGCCTCAATGAATATGATTTTAAATAGGAAATTGCAAACAGTACCAGTTGTAATGGCATATGCCAGTATTTCCAGTACTGGTCAAGCAGAGCACAGTGAACTTGAGACTACCCTGAACTACATAGCAAGTTCAAAGCTTGTCTGAGCTACATGTGAGACCCTATTTCAAAAATACAAAGGCTGGGGATGTAGCGAAGTGGTAGACCACTTTCCTAGATGCCCTGAGTGTGATCCTCATTACTGGAGGAAACAGAGGTAGAAGAAAATGAAACTAGCCTTTGTGGTCACACAACACTATCTATATGTAAATGTTTCTATGTACATGTGACTCTCTAGGTGACTCTGAGATGGCTGTCCAAGAGGATGACCTGTGTCTATAGACTTTTCTGTCAGCAGTTGGATACATACACAGAGAATTAAGAGTATCCTTAGGAGGGCCTTGTACAGATACAACCACAGTGATGGAGAGAGACATCACAGCCACAAGGCTGTATGCGTGGGAAGGGTCTGGGCCTTGTCTGTGGTACTGTTGTCACGGCTTGCCTACTGGCGCAGGAGTGGAGGGCTCGTGTAGGGAGTAGTGGCAAGCACAGTTCTTGGTTCTGATCTAGTCCTTTCTATCCTTTACTTGCTGGGCAGAGGCCCAGAGCTCCCTTGAGGCTATAGCCTCTCTCCTCCAACCTCCAGTGTCTGTGATCTAAAGGAAATAGATATATTTCAGCCTCACTTGCCCACTAATTGTTTCTTTTCCCTCAGAGACAAATACTACAGCCTCTGTGCAGTACAGCTACCTGGGGACAGATGAGTAGTGATGTGCGTGTCCACTCCTGGCCTTGCTCCTACTACCTGAACCTTGAGAAGCAATGGGTTCCTGGGAAACTGACCTTGACGCCTCAGTCACTGAAGTTCAGTGCAGACAGAACTGAAGAGGTCCTCATGGGCTTGCCTCTCTCCAGCATCACTGAGATCAGGAAAGAGGCTTCTCTCTTCATCTTCAGTTCTATCACAGTCCTGGAGAAGGGCCAGGCCAAGCACTGGTTCAGCTCACTGCGGCCCAGTCGCAATGTGGTCTTCAACATCATTGAACACTTTTGGAGGGAGCTGCTACTGTCCCAGCCAGGCACTGCTGCCAACACAGCTGCTCCCATGACCAGGGGACAGGAGCTGATGGGACTGATGGCCAGTTCCCAGAGACGCATGGAAGACACATCCAAGGTCCTTCATCACCAGGGCGAGCAGCTAGACAGCGTCATGAGGGGCCTGGAGAAGATGGAGTCAGATCTAGATGTGGCTGACAGGTGGGCAAACCTCAGGGTCTGTTCTGCTTCCACAGGGAAGGCAGAGAGTCTTCTCAGCAATCTCATGGTTAGGACATTTCCAGCTTCCAGAGAAAAGGCTGTGCACCTTCTGTGTGGACTCTGGGACTCAGCCCAGATAGCCACTGTCTGTCACCACTGAGTCCTGTTGGTTTACAGAGAGTAGGCAAGTGTCCATGCTGGGATGGGCTTCATGAGGGAAGCTCTGTCAGTGTGTGTGGTTCCTGTGTGATGATTAGTCATGTCCCTAGTTCTCAGGTCATGAGTATGCTCTTTCCTCCTGGTGGATCTGCTTTGATGGGGACAGTCTAGGAAGTGTCTGTCACTAGATAGACAAATAAGGAAAAATGTCTCTCACACACACACAAATACACACATACACACACACACACACACACACACACACACACACACACGAACACTACTCAGTGATAAGGAAGGGTGAAATTGTGTATTTACAGAGAAGTGAGGGACTGGAGGTTAGTGTGCTGTGCTAAAGAGCAGACTCAGAAAGAAACATACTGCATGGTCTCTCGTATGCAGACGACAGATGGGGGTAGGAAAGTAGTAGTTAGACTGTCTGGAGGAGGGAGGAGACCCCCTGGGAGGAGGGAGAGGGGACAAGATTGTTAACGGTGAGGAAAACTAACCTTTTTAGTTTTTGTGAGCAAACACCTAACTTGGAGCCACTCGTGAGAACATTTTAACTGACAGGGAGAAGGTGCGGCGGCAGGAGCCTGAGGCTGTAGGCATTCCCATTCCAGGACTGGGAGTGAGGGTATAGGAAGGACAGGCTGCATCAGAGCAAGACAACGGGCTGTTCTGTGTAGAGCTGTGAAGAGCATGCTCAGTCACAAATAATGGTGGTCAGCATAATAGAGAATAGAGAATAATCTAGTCAGAGCAGCAGTGTGCCTCACACATACATGGGTAAGGAAAATATGTTCTATCTGTGCGATGAAGTGTTACTCTGCCATGAAGAATGAAATCCAGCTATTTGTAGCAATGCAGATGAACCTGTTGATTGTGATACCCAGTTAAGTAACTAAGGAACAAAAAGACCAAGGCTGCATGTTTCCATCTGTGGAAGTCTGAAGAAGTGGGCTTGCCCGTGTTTGTAGCTCTTGCCTGATTGAGTAGGTCCCCACGCCCACATCATCAGCCTTCTGGTTCTGTGACACGGAAGCGGAAGAGTGAGGAGGGAGCAGAGCCCTCATTCATGTTGGGTCTCTGGCCTGTGTTGAGAGAGCCATTCTGGTGTAAAGAGTAAGAGGAAGCCCCTCACACTCCTGTTGGAGAACACAGCGGCCAGCAGCTCGCCTTGAAGGGTTCCAGAGGGAGGCCTACCAACAACAGTGTGTGAGCTCCCGCTGCCCTTCCTGGAATCACTGATTTGCAGCTCACAGAAATTGTATTGACTGGTTTGCCATGAGAATAATTACCAAGGATACAGATGAAGACATGTAAGAGGTCAGGTATGTGGAAGGGGCGGGGCTTCCATGTCCTCCCTGGGTACCGTCCCCCAGGATCCTCCACAGGTTCAGCTCCTGAACTCATCTCTAGAGGTTTATAGACACTTCATTCCATGGGGTGATTAATGGAACCACTGGCCATCGGAGATCCCGTCAACCTTCAGCCTTCTTCCTTCTCTGGGGGCTGAGATGAGGCTGAGGGTTCCCACCCTCTGACTCTCTGATCCAGGCCTGGTCTTTCAGTGACCAGCCTCACCTGGGAGCTATCCAGAGGCTGCTGGCCAGCAGAGGGGTTATCAGCATGTGGAATACACTTCACTTCCAGATTCCCAGGAAACAGGATGAGGACCAAATGTATTTCAGAAAGTCATCCTTCAGGAATGCCTGCAAAGCTTGATGTATTCAGGAATCTGCTTGCTTTTTATTTTCATTCTGGAAAAAAAAAAGTCATGCTGTTAATAGTTGTTTGTAGGTGTCCTTCATCAGATTGAGAATGAAGTTTTTTTCTTGGGATGATACTCTGATGAGCCTAAGCTTTCCTGTTTCACTGGCAGTGAGATGAATGACACTGACTAGTTTTCCGACATGAAGCTGTCCTCATTGTCCTGGGATGGATTCCTCTTCCTTGTGGATTAGTAACTCTTTATGTTATCAGGTGTGCTTGCTTACTTGTCTAAGGGATTTTACTGTTGGGATGTTTGTGTCTTGGAGTGTGTGGTCAGTGAGTCAGGTGGCTTGGAGATGGAGGGCGGTGCTGCCCAATGCTCTGTGAACAGAGCTGTAGACAGACAGCTGCTGATCCTTACCTTTGGCAGAATTCACTAGGGAAGCCACTCAGGCCACGGTGTTCTCTCTGGTGTCATCATGACAGATTTAGTTTCTTTCTAAATTCATGTTCATAGTTTTTTTTCTTGCCTGGGTTTCAGAGGTTGGGCTGTCTAGTATTGTACATTTCAGGTAAGTTGTTAGACTTATTGGCACTAAGAATAATGTCCATAAGACTTTCAGCCATTTCCAGTCCTGTGTCAGAAATTTATATTTTCTCTATAGTTTTCTTCATCATTTCTTGTTAGTAATTTGTAGTCTGTTTTAAGTCACATCCAAGAACTAACTTTTGACTCTTATTTCTGAAGACATGGTCTCACTATGTAGCCCTGGCTAGCCTGGAACTCGCTTTGTAGACCAGGCTGGCTTCTAGCTTACAGAGATCTAGTTGTCTCTGCCTTCAGAATGCTGGGATTAAAGTCACAGATCACTCATTTTTATTTATTATCTCTGTGACTGTACAGGTACATGTAGCATTTGTATGGAAAGTTGGAGTCAGTTTTCTCCTTTATCAATGGGTTCAAAGGATCAAATGCAAGTCTTAGGCTTGGTGGTAAGTTCCTTTACCCACTGAGCAGGCCAGTTTCTTTTTTTCCTGCTTCTAATTTTATTGATATCTACATTTGGCTTTTCTACTTTTTTGTGTTTATTTTAGGTTTCATTTTAAACCAATGTAAAATAGAAGTATAGATAACTAATTTTAGACCTTTCATTTGTTTGTCTGTTTATTTATCTATTTTTGGGTTTGGAGGGCAGTGTTTCTCTGAGTAGCCCTGGCTATCTGGGAACTCACTATATAGACCAGGCTGCCCTCCTACTAAGAGATCTGCCTGCTTCTGCCTCCTAAGTGCTGGGAAGGGTGTGTACTACCACAGTTCAACTGTAAACCTTTCTAATATACTCATATACATGGGATCATGTTTGCTTCTCATGTGTATTGTATTTTATTTTTCACTCTAAGTGTTTTATTCTGTTTAATGTTTGGTTTTTATATGTAGTGTTTTATCTGAATCTGTGTAGATCACATACATATTTGTGCTCTTGGAGGTCAGAAGAAGGTGTCAGATCCCCTGGGACTGGACTTCCATATGGTTGTAAACCATCATGTGGGTTTTGGGAAAGAAACCCTGGTCCTCTGCGAGGGCAGCAAGTGCTCTTAACCACTGAGCCATTGTTCTATCCCATTTCAATGTTTTCTGACTTCCCTTTTGCTTGTTTGGTAGATGTACTTCAGTGTGCAATTATCTGCAAGTATTTTCAGATTTGTGTTTGTCATTTGGACAGTGTCTTTGCCACTGGCTGGCTTCCCTGGCATGAGTGTTCTGCATTCAGTTGAAACATCTGTGCATCCCTCAGATGCTGGGTTATTCTATTATCAGTCAGGCTGAGCTGCCATAATACTGTCCAAAATTTTAAATCCTTACTATTTTTTTGTCATTTTGAACTATCAGCCATTGAAAGAAATGTAACTGTCGAAGTCTACAACTGTGATTATCTGTTTTGTCAATTATTTTGCTCAGTGAATTTTGGAGTGGTGTTATTTGGTACATGGCTGTTTAGTGTTAAGTCTTCCTGTTGGATGGATTCTCTATCATTCAGTGCCTCTGGTAGCATCTGTTTCCTATTAGCATCCTGAATATTATGTGTCCATTGCATTCTTTGTTTTCTATGAATTGTTCTTTTATTTGTACAGTGTTTTGTGAAAAAGGTTTAGCTCTCTCTTGTTTCTTTCAGGCTCATGTCTTTTTTATTTATTTATTTGCCTTGGTGTTTGCCTGAAACTGGGAACTGGAACTACAGACTGTTGTGAGCTGCCATGTGGGTGATGGGAATTGAACCCCTGTCCTCTGGAAGAGCAGTCAGTGCTCTTAACCACTGAGCCATCCATCTCTCCAGCCCCCAGGTTCATGTCTTTTAACCTGGTCCATTTGCTCATAGTCTGAATGCTTACCTGGTTCAGGTTAACTCATTTTATTCTACCTTATGTTTGTTCTTTTTGATAGTTGCTTTTTTTTTTGAAATTTTATTTATTTATATTTTATGTATGAGTGCTCTGCATACATACCTGCATGCCAGAAGAGGGCATCAGATCCTATTATGGGCAGTCATGAGCCACCATGTGGTTACTGGGAATCAAACTCAGGTGCTCTGGAAGAGCAGCCAGTGCTCTTAACTGCAGAGCCATCTCTCCAGCCCCCTTAGTTGCCTTTTCTTTCCTGTGTCCATTTGATGCTTTGGACATATTTCGTGGTGTTGCAGTTGTACTGTGCAGTCTAGTAGACACTGGCTCTACTACAATTGAATTTTCAGCCTGGGAAGTGGCTTAGACACAGAGCTCTTGCCGAGTATGCACGAGGTCCTGAATTTGATCCCCCAGCTTTACAATTAATTAATTGAATTAAGAATTGGGTTTTTTAGTTACCATGACTATAAATAAAGTGTTTGGTAGCTACATGTGTCTCTGTTTGTTTTGGACACTGTCAGCGGAGCATTTCCATGCTGCAGAATGCTTTAGCAGACAGTTCTACGGAGCTTAGAGGGTTGATGAATTCATGGATGGATTCTGAGTCAGAACTCTCCAGGTCAAGGCATAGTGTGGAAAGAACAACATGAGTCATATGCGCATGTTTGCTCTATCTCTGGTTAGCTGGATCCCCTAGACAGGTGCTTACCACCCCAAGCCTCAGGCTCCCGCCCACCCTTTGCTCTTTCTGCCTCAAGAGTGCTTGTTGGGAAGATTGACTGTAAAATGCTAACGTGCTCTACAAAGATCAAAGTAGTCTTCTGAAAAAACAAACAAAAAAAAACCCACAAAGGCCTTACATCTCAAAATTGACTGTCTCTAATCTCCATGTTTTCTCTGCTCTCATAGATTGCTGACAGAATTGGAGTCTCCGTCCTGGTGGCCTTTTAGCTCTAAGTTTTGGAAGACGCCAGTAGAAGCCAAGACCAAGGAAGGAGTCTCTGTAGCCTCAAGTGAGCCCTTTGGAAAGGAAGGGGTAGTGATCAGAGTCCCTGCTGTTGTTTCTCAGAGAACAGAGTCTCATTCCAAGCCGGGAAAGCTCACTGTCCTGGTTTCCGGTTTGGAAATTCATGACTCCAGTTCAGTGCTCCTGCATAGGTTTGAGAAGGAAGATGTGGATGATATCAGGGTTCACTCTCCTTATGAGGTCAGCATACGTCAGCGGTTCATCGGGAAGCCAGACGTGGCTTATCGGGTGATATCTGCCAAGATGCCAGAGGTCATTCCCATTTTAGAAGTGCAGTTCAGCAAGAAGATTGAGCTCCTGGAAGATGCCCTAGTGCTCAGGAGCAGAGCTCGGACTTCCCCTGCAGAGAGTAGCTGCTCCATTCGGCATGCAGGTGAGTGGCCAGCAGGGCAGTGCATATACTGACTTTCAAAATTAGAGCCTCACTCAGCACACTCTGTGTGTTCAACATGCACATCACGCAGCACCTGCTGGCTCTGGCTCAAAGGCAGTCACAGGCTTGTACAAACCCTTCCAGCCTGCCAACTTACACCTGTCCTTGGCAGATAATTGGGTATCCAAATAGGGCAGTGCCAAAGCTTGGCTCTTGATGTCTCCCGAAGGCTTACCTCTCAGGGTGGCACTATTAGGAGACAGTGGGCCCTTTAGAAGGAAAGCCTTGGAGGGCCCTTAGATTGTTGGAGGCTCGCTCTCTTCCTGACTCTCTTCCTGCATGCCAGTGTTAGCAAGCAGATTGTTCCTCTTGTGACATACTGCCTTACCACAGGTCCAAAACATTAGGACCACTTGACTTTGGCCTGGGACCCTCTATAGCTATGAGTTAATCTCTCTCTCTCAGATTTAGTTATTATATATATATATAGTATTCTGCCTGCGTGTATGCCTGCAGGCCAGAAGAGGGCACTAGATCTCATTATAGATGGTTGTGAGCCACCATGTGGTTGCTGGGAATTGAACTCAGGATTTCTGGAAGAGCAGCCAGTGCTCTTAACTTCTAAGCCATCTCTCCAGCTGTAAATCTTTTCTCTTACTAAGTTGGTTGTTTGGGAATTTCCTTGTGGTCATGACTAGTGTGGTCAGAGGTATTATTATTATTTGGTGTTGCTTTGATGCCAGAAACTAAATAAAGTTATATAAAGAAGAAACTAGGTAGCTTACCATTCTGAAAAGCTTAGAGCCCAAGACTGGACATCTCTCTTTGGTCTCTGCTGAGGATCACATGGCAGATACACAGCGGTAAGAGCACCTGACAAGACAGAATGCTGAGGAGACTCAAGGCCAGGCTTTCTCCTTTACAACAACCATCTTTTTCAGAAACTTTCTGGAGTCCCTTGTTCTTCCCAAGGACGGTACTTTTGACCTGATGACTTCCTCCTGGGCTCTACCTCTCTATGGTGCCACCACTTCCCAGCATCACTCATCACCGAGCATGTGCAGCCTAATTCAAGATACATTCTGGTGTGGCCCACACCTCCCCTAACATGTCCCCCACCTACCCACCACTATCCTTTGGCATAGAGTTGTGTCTTGCCAGCCACTGCCCAGATGTGCACTGTAGGGATCTGTATCCTTGAATTCTTGGGCACAGAACTGAGTTTTCAAGGTCAGGTACTGTGCACTGGGTCAAATGGGGCAGTAGAACCTAACACCCAGGCCCAGGATAGGGATGATGCATTTTGGGCATGATGTATGTACATTCATCATGGTACTCAGTTTCCCTGTATTAGGATTAGCAAAGTGAGGACCTGAGTGTAGCAGATGAGATATTACAATATGAAATTGGACACTATCTGTAAGAAAATAGAGTGTTATATTCAACCCTTTCAAGACAAGAGTGTCTGGGGCTGGAGAGATGACTCAGTGGTGGAGAGCACTGGCTGCTCTTCAGAGATCCTGATTCCCAGAAACCATGTGGTGGTTCACAACCATCTGCAATGGGATCTGACGCCCTCTTCTGGCCTGCAGTCATACATGCAGACAGAGTGCTCATACCAAAAGGAAAAAAAAAGGAAAGAAAGAAAGACTCACAGTGTGTTCAGTGAGGTTCAAGAGGAAGAGAAACAAGAGGTGGGGTGTCTCCCAGTGGAGGCGGATTAAGGACAGGATGAAAGCTAGCATGTGTGATGTTGGGGAGGAGGCTGTCCCAGGGGAAGGATGACAGGACAGGGGTGCGGCTTCAGGTAGGAGACATTATAATGTCTTAGGAAGATGGCAGCTATCTCGGTGGCGGGAGGACTAAGAAGGTGTCACTGGCCTACAAGTAAGGTAACCTCCTGAAGAGGTTTGCATGACGTCATCAGATTGGTGGCTTTTATAACTGGTGAAGTCAGGTTTACTGTGAGATAGGCACCCATACAGTGGGTCTATGTTTGGCGGAAGTTCTGCTAACCACCTTTTGTCCGTAGAAGGAAGGTCTAGGCTACAGTGGTTCTCTGTAAGTCGTAGGAATGCCTCCTGTTTCTATTTCTCAATGGAGCAGCTCCCCAGCTGGTGCAGGCCAGCCTCCCTTATCAGACATTGGCTTCAGGGATGTCCTTATGACCATACTCTTAGCAACGGCATGTTGGAATTTGATTGAGTTACTGAGGACCTGTCCTTTGCAAGGGACACAAGAAAGTGGCCATCACAGGGACGAACTCTTGTGGAGGAATGAGTGGAACACTCGGAGCGTGACAGTCTATGTTATTTTATGTCTCCTGGGGACAGACTTAAGTGTTTGAGAGTACGGTGGAGGGAAGTGCTGTCCTCATTCTAGTGGATGGGTGTGCCTCCCAGCTGGCTGCCTGTGCAGGAAGCTCACATGTACTGAGGTTTAGTAGGGGAGATGGCTTCCAAGTAGGTGGGAACTCAGTGGTTTTCTTGCCCACAGCTTGGTGGGAGAGTTGGCACATTGCCCACAGCCTTATATGCTGCTCTACTCAGCCAGCTTCTGTCTTACCACTGTGAGGTGGAAATGGGAGGCAGTATAGGTGGAAGCCTCAACCGAGGCCCCAGGCCCCAGGCTCTCCTGAAAGTGTGCTGTGTGCGTGTGGCCACACGGGGGCAGTCTTGAAGCATGGCGAGCTTCTGTTGCTGGAGTTAAACTTTCCCGGGAAGCTCCCCAGAGGCTACCGTAGTGAATGCTTGAATGCTTCCTGCAGACCACAGAGGCTGCTGTATCAAGGGCCTGAGCCTGAAGAGCAGCAAGATTGGCATGTTGTCTCAGGACAGCACAGCTTGATTGCTGTTTCTCTTTGTAGCATCCTTGAAGACGAGTGATCTTAGAGTACTCCCAGATTTTCAGGGTTATTTTCTTCTGTCTGATGCCCTTGTTAACAGGTGTCTCATACTCTGGGTTTCAGGTCATGGAATATTTGTGGATAGTAATGAAATCATGGAGCATAAGTCTGTATATGAAACTCATTGCTGCTTCATGTCTGCCTTATTCACATAGGCCAGGGGTGATTTTATACATTTTCTTCAATGATTTTGTGCATAGATAGTTTCAAAGTGTACTGGAGTTTGTAGCTTATGAACTCCGGATTTTAAGATTTTTTGAGTTCTGTGCTGCCCCCAACCCTAAATGTGCTCCATCATCAACTCTTAATGTTACTGTGCCTCCCGTCCAAGGAGCGCCCATACCAGGTACCCAGTCTCTACTTCCACCTGGCCACCTCTGTCCCCAGAGCTCCAGGGTTCTATGATTGTGGGTTCCTGGGCTTTCTGGCTCTGACAGTGTCTTGAAAAGCCTATCGGAGGATTCCTTGCTGGAGTACATGGTCACTTGTTCCTAGCTGTCTTTTAAGGCAGAGCTGAGAATTCCTGGAGGGTTCTGGGATATAGGTCATCTTAGTCAGGGTTTCTGTTGCTGTGACAAAGCACCATGAACAAAAGCTAGTTGGAGGAGGAGACAGTTTATTTTGCTTACACTTGCATGTACAGTTGATCATCAGAGGCAGTCAGGGCAGAAACTCAAACAGAGCAGGGACCTGAAGGCAGGAGCTGATGCAGAGGCCATGGAGGGTGCTGTTTGCTGGTTCTTCTATGGCTTACTTAGATGCCTTTCTTACATGATCCAGGAACACAAGCCCGGGGTGGCCCCACCCACAATGGCTGGCCCCTCCCCATCAGTCTTTAAGGAATTGCTTACAGATCTGTCTTAGGGATGCATTTCCTTCCTCAGTGGAGGTTCCCTCCTCTCTGGTGACTCTACCTTATGGCAGTTTGACATATAGACTAGCCAGGACAGTGCCCAGGATGAGGCAGGTCCTCAAGTGTGCAAGCCCTGTGCTGTGTTTGGTTGCGCTCTTACAGGGCATCTCTGATAATAGATACTGCATTTTGTCTGATGGTGATTTCTGGGCCCAAGGGCAGGGTTTGTGGGGACACAGACATGGGAGGCACTGTGAGTGATGATGCTCCTGTGGTCCAAAGACAAGGTTCTCAGGGTTGCACAGTGCTGACAGGGGTTGGCCAGGAGGCTGGTTAGAGAGAATGTCTTGGCCTCATGCACCTGTGGGTCTCTACACTTCAGTGTAACTATGTGCTATGAAGTCTCTGGAAGTGTATGTGTCTGTGGAAACACAGCGTGACCTTCTGTTCCCCCTTCCTCTCTCTGTCCTACCCTGTGGATAAGTGTGCATCTTCTGAGCTGTGTACCTGCTTCTCGGGTCTCATACAGCCTGTAGCCCCTGCCAGAGGTGCTGCTTTCCACGCACAGATGAGGAACATGAGGCTAGGTAGGCCCCAGGAAAGACATCTGCCTGGGTCAGGCTCTGAGCTGTGTGCCAAAGGGCTGTCTGTGGGGACCAGTGTCTGTCCCCTTGGCCTGCTGACTTCCCTCAGACCATCTTACGCTTCTTTCCCCTGTAGTCTTCCTCGCTGCAGGAGCCATTTTTGCTGCTTTTATGAAACAGATCACTAGTGACTGAAGAGATAGAAGCCACCCTGCCCAGAGCCACAGCAGTTCTTCTCAGATGTTTCAAAACATCAATCAAGTTAGCAACCAGCCCTGCAGGTGGCAGAGTTCTGTGGCTTAGATGGGTCTCAGGTGACCTCACAGCTCATGGAGAACATTCCAGACTACATGTGCCTGTGTGTCACTAGTAACATCCATAGGAGAGTCTTGCTACAACTTTCTGCTTGTTGGCATCCCAGTTATTGAAGCTGTTAAAGTCCAGTCAGTCAGGATCAGTCCTGAGGCTTCAATCACTGGGGAAACTTCAGCCAATCTGGTTGTCTCCTGTAGCTTCAGTCAGTCAGGGTCTCCTTTAGCTTCAGTTAGTCAGGGTCTCCTGTAGCTTCAGTCAGTCAGGGTCTCCTATAGCTTCAATCAGTCAGGGTCTCCTATAGCTTCAGTCAGTCAGGGTCTCCTATAGCTTCAGTCAGTCAGGGTCTCCTATAGCTTCAATCAGTCAGGGTCTCCTATAGCTTCAGTCAGTCAGGGTCTCCTATAGCTTCA
>PVIH01013521.1:0-58104 GCA_004025045.1 Sigmodon hispidus
TTTTTTTTTTTTAAATTTTTTTTTTTTTGATTTATTTATTTATTATGCATACAGTTTTACAGAAGAGGGCGCCAGACCTCATCATAGATGGTTGTGAGCCACCATGTGGTTTTGCTGGGAATTGAACTCAGGACCTCTGGAAGAACAGTCAGTGCTCTTAACCTCTGAGCCATCTCTCCAGCCCCTTTATTTTATTTTTTAAAGCAGGGTTTCTCTGTGTAGCTTTGGAGCCTGTCCTAGAACTCACTCTGTAGGCCAGGCTGGCCTTGAACTCACAGAGATCTGCCTGTCTCTGCCTCCCAAGTGCTGAGATTTAAAGGCACGTGCCACAAGCCCCAGGATCCAGCTGCATGCGGCTGGCACACCACACTGACCGTAATGCCCTTGGGTCTGCAGCTTGATTCTCCTGGAGGCTGGAGGTAAGAAGAGCTTGGAAGTTTATGCTCTGTTTCTTGGTAGATCATCCAGCGGCAACTGGAGCAAGTGGAGGAGAAGCAGAGGCAGCTGGAAGAGCGGGGTGTCGCCGTGGAGAAGGCTTTGCGAGGCGAAGCAGGTACTGGCTGGCCTCCTCTGTGAGGAGGCTTGTTCTCAGGGAGAGAACCTACCTTCCTTCCTGGGGTGAGCCATTGGGCATCACTTCTGGAATTCAGCTCCTCTCTATCAGGGTTTTCTGAGTTCTTGGCGTCATCAAGGTCTGGTGCTTACCTATGTTTGAGCAGCCCAGACACCCAGGCCTGCTGCCCAGCCCATTCCTCAGCTTGCTGTTGCCATGCAGAACAAAATCCCAGGCTCTGTCATCAGTTGGTGGCAAGCCCTGAGCCTCTTCCTCTCCCTATCTTGCTCTTTCCTACCATTTTCTCAAAAAGAAAATAATAGAGAATGAGGGAGATTGTCCCACAAGGAACCATCACAGAACTGCCCTGAACAGGCCTCAGCCTGCTCTCCCTGTCCGCTGTCCCTGGGCTCCCTCCAGCCCAAGCTGAACAGCCACAGAGCCTGCCTCCTCTCCCATGTGGGGCTTCTGGCTGCCCTTCATTCCAGTTTCCCTGGGTGAGCCCAGGCTTGTGCCCACCAAAGGCCAGTCACTAAGAGCAGTGTTGGAGAGGCTTGGGCTTGTGATAAGCTCTTGTGGCATAGGCATGGGAAGCTGTTACAAGGGCCATGTGGTTGGAGCCTGGCACAGGTGGGTACTTAGAAAATGAGGTATTCAAGCTATCTCTGAGACCAAGGTCAGCCCAACTTCAGGCATGGGATGATTGACCTCTGCTCTCTCAAAATCCAGTCCCCATGGGGATCCTCTTATCTCTTCAGGTGGCCACTGGCCGATGGGTTCAGTATTCACACTGTGAGGCTACAAAAAAGGAAGGTTAGGGTCTCTTGTTTCTTCCCTCCAGACACAGGAAAACAAGCTAAAGAACTAATAGGAATTCAGACAGGGCTAGCTGTTGCCTCGTGTGCATTCTGAACATGGACCAGTGATCTAGCCTCAAGGTGTGGGCCTGGTATCAAGGATCCAATTTTGCAACTGGAGTTCCCAATAGAGGAGTCAGGGCAGACACAGAAGCAAACCTTCCTTCAGGTGACTCTCAGGGAAAGACACATGTCAGTTCAGTGATGACCCTCAGGAAAAGATGTGTCCTGAGAGATAAGGACAAGGATGAGGATGTGGATGCTTTTGGGTTTGTGCCTCACCTGATGCTGGACCTAATGCTTGGAGCCCATGCCACTAAAGGGAGTCCAGAAGCTCAACTCACTTATCCAGCAAGTTAAGAAAACTGGGAGCACTGGTTCCCATGCCAAGCAGTGAAGAAGTGATTCACCCACACATTTTCTTGGCTTCCCAATGAGACTGCATCCCTGTCAGCCTGCAGGCCTCCCCTACCCTCTTCCTCTGACTGATCTCAGTGCAGCCTGAATCCTGGTGCAGAACCCTCTATCCGGAGATCCCTGGCTACAGAGCTGAAAATCCCCATTCTTTTTGTGCAGAAAATGCCAGAAGGGAACCTATAGCACGCCTCTCACCTTTCTCCAGATTACTTCAGCTGAGGGACAGCTGTGTCCCACAATAGCTGGCATTGCTGTCTAGGTGTATGAACTCATGTTCATAGACTTTCCCAAAATCATCCTGTCTCTCCCAGATCACAAGTTTCAGAGGCTTAAGGAGATAGCCGTTTTGGTTGTTGGTTTCTGGAAAGTGCTTAAGGTTCCATGTGACTGGAGTCTGTTTCTATACCTCACCCCTTCTGAAAAAGGCATGTCACTCCAGTTGCTACCAGTGAGCCAGAAAATGATAGCATTATAAATTGATGGAGAGGCCAGAGAGGCGGTTCAGCATGTAGGATTTCATACTGCTCTTACAGAGGACCAGAGTTCGGGTCCCAGCACTCACATCAGGCAACTCCAAGGGAGCTGTCTCTTCTCTGGACTCCACAAACATCAGTATTCACATTTATACACACACACATACACACACACACACACACATACACACACACACACACACACACACACACACACACACACTGAATTTTTCCTGACTTAGTCGTTTTCAACTTACTTTGGCAGGAGAGACCATTATACACAATTGCTCACTGAGGCCTAAAATCCAAAAGAATTATTCTAAATGTTTTTTGAAAATTGAAAAAAACTTTACACACAAACTGGAAAGTCCATGTCCCAGTGAGAGCTGCAGATGATCAGAGGACTCAGTTTCCCCCTCAAGCATGATGCTGAGGACATCCCAGAGCCTTTTCTGTTTAGCAGCTCTCCAGGATATCTCAAGGAGTCTGCAAATATAACAGATGCACATGCTCCCAAATAGAGCATCTCAATCCCTGACAGCAATTCATAATCTTTATAGAACAAAAACCACGTATAGGGGCTAGAGGGATGGCTCAGCAGTTAGGAGCACTTGGTGGCCTTGCAGGGGTTTTGTTCCCAGCACCAGTGACTGGACCTTCTGTAACTTCAGTTTCAGGAGATCCAACACCCTCCGCAGACATGTACGTGGTACAAGTACATGCAGGCAAAATACCCATACACATACAAATAAATCTTTTAAAAAATGTAAACAAGAAGCATCCAAACATAAAGAGAAACCCCCAGATATGCTAATATATGCTGGCATGATATATTAGCCATCTGAAGGACCGTACCAGCTATGCTCTGTAGTCAACATCTCCTAAGCCACACCCTTCTCAAGGATTCCTGTACAGAGGCACATCATCTCTGTCACTGCCAGAAGGACTTGAATTAACTTCTTCTAATGTATTTATGATAAGTTCACAATTCTTGAACATGAATGAAGCAAAAGAAACTGAGACCTGAGAGCCCCACAAAGCAGCCTTCTTGGGGGGTCTTCAGTGTGTCAGAAGTTGGCGTGTGAAACACTTGAGCATGGTGTGTATTAAGGTTTCCAAAGTTCAAAGTTACTGTGGACCAAGTATCCAGGAGACCCCTGGAACCTCTCTGAAAGAGCCATAGGTTCAGCAGAAGTGTTCTAGTCCAACTCCTGACTATAGGCAGATCTTTGCACAACCCCCTGGACCAGGAGGTGAAACCGTGCCTCTGAAGTGCACACTCCCGTGTAATGTGTTTGGACTTCCCAATGCATTCTTTTCTTTATATAGATATTACATATGAAGTATACAGAAGAGGGCACCAGATCTCATTATAGATGGTTGTGAGCCACCATGTAGTTGCTGGGAATTGAACTCAGGATCTTTGGAAGAGCAGCCAGTGCTCTTAACCTCTGAGCATCTCTCCAGCCCTCTTTTCCTTTTTTTATTCTTAACACACCATGCCTAGGGCTCATCTAGTCAGTTCCCAGTGGCCTTGTCCCTTCCTGGCAGACTGTGCAGAGACTGAGTGTACACAGCACCGCATCCATCTCTTGTTTCTTGTTCCCTTCTACTTGGCCTTCCCACTTACCTGGCTAAGCGGAGGAACTCAACAGCTTCTAACAGTGCTTCTCAACTCTGTCCCTCAACTGTACCAAGCTGGCCAGAACCTGCCATCCTGTCCCATGTGGTGGTTTCACTTTGTTGCTGTCAGAGGGGTCACTCTTTGTTAGCCAGGATGCCCTTCAAAGGTAACCTGTGTTTGTCAAAGACTTCTAAATATACAGGCTGCACAGATTAGCTCCAGAGCTTTGGAGACTAGGGCAGTGCTGAGATTTGTGGGCTTCTTGTCATGGAATCTGGAGGGAGCTTCTCTGTTTCTCGACCTCTGACTCAACCTTAGAACTACTGGACTGGCCTCGAACACAACTGAAAGCCATTGAGGACACTGAGCTCTCAGACATACCCATCCATAAAAGAGAAGGTTGTGATTGGTTGCTGGGATCAGGTTAGAGAAAGGCAGACATGTTGGTGTCCTCTGGGCCTCTTTATGATTCTTAGTTCTAAAAACTACCAGCTGAGGATTCACCTGCTGCCAGGCCCCTCTTTGTACCATAGGCACATTAAGACAGGACTCCAATAGACAGCTCCAGGAGCTGGAAGGCCAGGATGACCTGTGGCCAGCATCCTCAGCATACGGGGTAGGAATTCTGCCAATGTTGTAGCTCATTTCTTGAAAAGGCTCTCTGAAGATGATGGACCTTCACCTCAAGCCCATCCATGCTCACCACCAATGGAGTCACTTGCAAGTTCCTTGGTTTCCAGAGCTTTCTTTTTTTCTTTTCTCCCCGTCTTCCTCTTTAACGTCATATTTTGAAAGTCTTAGCTGAGCCTTTAATATTCAGAAACTAAGTATGAGAATAGCCCCTGGTGTGCCCTTAAACTTTCTCAAATCTTAGATAACTTTGCCTTCCAGTGTGTTGCAGTTGCAAATAGGAATCTCCCTGATGTAGGAAACTCCATTCATAGTGATGTTTGGTTCACACACACATACCCCAGTACCGTGAGCTGCAGAGGTGTCCTGTATGTGTGCATGCGATGCTTTACAGACATGCATGCTCTCCAGCTGATCCACTGGGCTCTCTCATGATATTTCTGCCTGTTTTGTATGTGTCATGCATTTGATAGCTTTTGGGTCAGGGTGGCTGCCGGACCATCTTATCCAATAACTTTGTCTTCACCGCTTCCTGTTGTAGACTATTGGGGAGAGTCTTATTACAGTGGCCTCATCGACTTGCACCTGGGTGGTATGTATAGCATCATCCACTGCTGGCACTAACCCCAAGATGCCATTCCCTCTTGTTCTCCCTCCCAGTCCGTGCTCACAACAGTGAGAAGAAATCAACCTGATAACCAAATGGCAAAGCACAAACCCTTTTCCAGGCTCAGTGTCAGAACGCTTGCCTAGCGTGCGCCAAAGCCCCGGGCTCCACCCCCAGCACAACCAAAAAGCAGCAGCTGTCAGGTCCTTCCTTCCGAATATGCCACAGAGGAAGATTAAGGCAGCTCCTGCTGCTTGGGGTTTTCTAAATTTTTCTTTAAAACAAACAAAACCTACACCATCTGCTCCCCAGCACTGCATCTGCACCCCAGTACCTTTTGTGTTCTGCTGTTGGGCAGTGGTTCATTCACACTCAAGTGTGGACTTTCATCCTGAATTCTCAGCCCTTACCATGTAGGTTTCAGATTCATTAGGACGCTCACCACTAGGGACACTTCTGATGCAAGCCTGGGCTGGGGGCCTGATTCAGTGGTAAAGCACTGGCCTAGCATGCCCAGGATCCCATCCCCAGCACCTATGTTTTAAAAATTTAAAAATAATTAACTCAGCTTCCACCCTTTTTATTTAGAATGTGTCACATATTCCCTAGAGCATGAGAATAGCTTTAGTTTAGAGCATTGTCTCTGGAAGATTCATAAGACCTAGCACTTAGTTAAATCCATAATATTCCTTCCTCACCATGTTTTCGGACTCACTTTGCACCAATTACTGACCGCTTGGGGCTTATTAGATATGCAGATTCTCAGATACCACCCTATACCTTCTGGTAGCAACTCTGCAGAGGAGGCCTAGGTGCCTATTCTTACAGACTTCCCAGCTAGTTCTGATCCCTGGAGAGCCAAGAGACCCTGGTGACATGAGGTTGAGTATTTGTTGTCATCCTGAACAGCTAGGGGAGCAGTGGCCAGTCTGGAGTCTGGCTCCTAGACTCTGAGCTGTTTGCTCCTGGAAGGATGCCATGTTTCAGGATGAGCAAGTATCCAGCCGCTGGTTGCCTGTCACAGCAGGGCAATGGCAATACTCCTCTTATTGATTAGGTATTCTGATCTTTACACCTGCCCTTGGGGTTTCCCTGCTCCTGGAAGCAGAAATTCAGGGAATATAAAAATCTTTACTCACTCTTCCCCGTGAGAAGATACTTTCTGGCCCACTCATTTAAAAGCTGTAGTCTGGAGCCATAAGCATGGTTTCTTGGGTATGGCTGTTTGCTTCCAAGCTGGACAACCTGGGTTCAAGTCCCAAGACCCATGGTGCAAAAGTTGTCCTTTGGCATCAACACACTTGCCATGACACATGTGTCCTCCAGCAACACACATAAAATATATATATGTATGTATGTATGTATATACATATTTTTTTTAAGTCAGGCCAAGCTAAGTATAGTGGCACATACCTTTAATCCCATCACTTGAGGCAAAGGCAAGAAGACCTCTATGAGTTAAAAGCCAGCCTGGTCTATATAGCTAGCCATAGCTACAGAGTGAGACCCTATATTCAGTAGGTCATGCCTGCAGTCTTAGTGTGGGGGAGCCTAAGGCAGGAGGATTGACATGAGTTTGAAATCAGCCTAAGCTAATATGAGACAGTCTCAAAAAAATAAATAAATAAACCAAACAAGAAAATATAGAAATAAAAACCAGAGCTGGGAGAAGAACCAGCCATCTCAGTCAATGCCTGCTAGCAAGCATTGGACTTGAGTTCCTATTTCAGCACCACATGGTGATAGACACTTGTAATCCGGTGCGGGGGAAGCAGAAACAGAAAAGCTCCTGTAGCTTGCTGTCCAGCTTGTCTGAGCTCCAGGTCCAGTAAGGGACCCTGTCTCAAAGAATCAGATGGTGGGCCGGTCACCCGTTAAAGATGCCTGCTGCTAAACCTGACGAGCTGGGTTAAGTCTCGGAACCCACACGGAAGAAGGAGAACCAATTCCTGCCAGTTGTCCACTTTGCAGTGACTTGTTCATACCACCCTCACACAGTAAATTAATCACTACAATAATAATGGGCTGCACAGCAGTTAAGAGCACTTACTGCTCCTCCAGAGGACCAGGGTTCAATTCCCAGCGTCTGTGTAAGGCACCTCACAACCACCTGTAGCTGCAGCTGCAGGGATCTGACACGCTCTTCCGGCTTCCGTGGACACCTGTACACATACGCACAGACAGGCACACATACACATAGATAAAAACAAATAACAATTTTTAAAGAGTAAATAATAAAAAAAAATTTAAGTAATATGGTAAGTAACTAAGGAAAACAGCTCCAGTCAGCTTCTTGCTGACATTCACCTACACATAAACTACACACACACATTAATAAAAGCCAGGCCTAGGTGTGTACATATGTACACATATGCAACACATGCACAAACATGACTAAGATGGATCCCAAGCCAGGTAGAGCAGTGCCCAGCATGTGCCCAGAAGGTCAGAAGGCAGGACCCTTGGCTCCTGTGTAGCAGGCATGAGCAGCCTCCACTCCCTTTGACCCCATTCTTATGCTTCCAGGGGTCCACTTGGTGTCTTCAATTTCTGGAGTGTTGGGGGGGCTCCCACCCATGATCATTGATGCTGAAAAAGGGCTGATGCTTGCACCCCAGTTAACAGACCCCGTCTTGTCTAATACCCTGTCTCCCTTCCTTGCCTACTCCTAACAGTTCCCCAAGGAATGTTCTTGTCAATTCTGAGGTCATCTCCATCTGTGAAAAGATGATTTATGTTCAGGACATTGTGGAGGGCGTGGTCCAGCCCCACGTCTTGCTGCATAACCCACCCCTCCTGCTTGAGATACTGGCTTTTGCAGCATAGACTGACTTTGTATGTGTTGAATGTTGTCTTTAGCCCACTCACTGCCCAGGTAAGGAAATGCAGTGGGCTGTTTTCCAAAGTCTAACCTTGGATTTAGTGTGCCGGGGGATTCTGGGATGATGAATCGAAATAAGCAGAAGAAAGAAACTCGCTTTGTCTTTGTGGTTTTAAGACCTCCTCTCCTCCAGGTCAGCCACCATGCTGCTTCTGTTCCCCATCCCAGAGCCCCACTGCGTCTCCCTGTCCACCACTCTAATTTGCCTGTGACACTGGCGCATGTGGATTCTGCTGGCAGTAGGCAGACACTGCTGCCGAGTGAGGGAAGATGGCGTTCCTCTCTGAGGAGAGGCGCTGTGGACTCCAGGAAAGAACAAGAGTCAAGGACATAGATGCCACACTTGACCCTGCTCAGAGTCCACTGGGGTTTTCCTTCAGGAATGTATTTTAATATTCATTATTTAAGAAGTAATTGCCCTTCTGAAATCTAGATCTTAAAGTGGATAGAGAAGCTGGCTGGTGCTTTACCCCTGCTTCTCTAAAAGGCCACAAGGTGCCACTTGTGGGCCAGGGCTTAAGTCTCACTGGAAACAGCTTTAAACAGCATCTGGAGTTGTTGGCAGAACCTGGCTCCTGCCCTCTGCTGGGCCTGCTCACCACAATACCTCAGTGGTTCCCTCCTAGCTCCTAGCCTGCGGCGTACAGGCTTGAGACCCGCATTCAAAGCCTTCACCAGGCACCAGTTACCCAGCCCCCAAAAGGCAGCGGGGGAAACAAATTGCAATTTAAGAGACTGTTTTGATTGTTTGTTTTTTATATTTATCTTTTTATTTTATGTGAATTGGTGTTTTGCCTGCATGTATAACTGTGTAAGGGTGTCAGATCTTGGAATTACAGACAGTTGTTAGCTGCCATATGGATGCTGGGAATTGAACTCAGGTCCCCCAGAAGAACAGTCAGTGCTCTTAACTGCTGAGCCATCTCTCCAGCCCTGATTGTTTGATTTTTAAAAGCCAATTTTGGGGTTGGGGATATGGCTCTGGGGCCAGAGTACAATGCACAATACCAAATGAGAAAGAAAAGGTCTTTTATAGCCAAAGAGGTATAACAATTGACTTGACTAGCTGGACCTTGTAATTTGAAAAGAAGTCACTAAAGTGACAAATGGTGACCCTTATGCCAAAGAGGACAGGCCCCAATGCTAGCCCTTCCTGTCTTCCCCTGGACAGGCACAGCACAGCCCACCGAGTCTGGCTGCACTAGAGGAAGGTGACTGGAAGTCTAGAAACAGCCAGGTCTTCTGAAAAGCTTAGATTAAAAATGCACACTCGAGCCATGCCTGGCAGCCCACTCCTTTAATCTCAGCTATCAGGAGGCAGAGCCAGGCAGATCTACAGGCAGAGGCCAGCCTGGTCTACAGAACCAGTCCCAGGATAGTCAGGGCTACACAGAGAAACCCTGGCTCAGAAAAACAAAAACAAAATGTGTAACTTCTTTTTTTTTTAACTTTATTTATTTATTTATTTATTTGCCTTGGTGTTTGCCTGGAACTAGAACTACAGACAGTTGTTAGCTGCCATGTGGGTGCTGGGAATCGAACCCGGGTCCTCTGGAAGAGCAGACGGTGCTCTTAATCACTGAGCCATCTCTCCAGCCCCCAAAATGTGTAACTTCTAACTTTACAGACTCTTTGCAGTCTATCTCAGAAGGAAATGAAAGGCTTAGAAATGTGTCGTGAGGACTAGAAAGGGATCCCGTGGTCACTAGTGAGTTGGAGAGACGCCGGCTAAGGCCTGTTGATTCCCTCCTAAGTGACTTTCTCCCATTTATTTCCTTTCATTGAGCATTGATAGTTTCTGCCTTTTTGGTCAAGCTGAACATTTAGCCTGACTCAGTTTTTACTTGATAGTTTGGGGGGGGCCTCCGGTACACACTCACATCCTAGTGGATCTCAGTTCTCACGTGTGTTTATTTTAATCTCACCAGCAGTCCTCCAGTCTAGAGATTCATTCTGCACTGCGTTCTTTAGCACAGGGCATCTCCTGGCCATGTCACATTTATGTTGCCTGTGCCTATATGGTACTTACACCAGTGGTTGGCGATGAACCCCAGCTTGACATTCAAAGCCTTGTTTATGCGTGGGACCGGAAGGCATTGGTACTGACCAGATAGACTTGAGGTTGGGAAGTAAGAACAGTTGAGCAAAATCTCAGTCAACAAAGATTTTACCAATTTTATGCAAGACAGAATTGAACATAAGCAAAAGCCCTGTTCTTCATACCCAACCCACCAAGAAATTCTCATCCTGGGAGGATGTTACTCAGAAGCAGATCACTGGCATCAGGGCATCCTGAGTTCTGTCCCTAGTTACAACAAAAAGAGGCCAGGCACATGCCAGGAGATCGGGAGTTTAAGGCCACCCTGGGCTACGTAAGACTCTGTCTTGGAAGAGAAGAGAGAGAAAAGTCAGTTGTTCAAATGCTTGTCTGGCCTGCACAGAACTCTGGCCTGGATCCCCAGTACTGCATGAGTGGGTCATGGTGGTGCAGCACACTCTCAGTCTCAGCACTTGGGATGTGGAGGCAGAAAGACCCAACGTTTCCCATCATTCTTGGCTGTAGAGTAAGTTCCCCATGAGACTCCCCTGGGTAATCAACTAAGTAGGCATTGAGTTGGTGCTAGGTTGCTTGGCAGTAAATTTATCACATTGCTTTGAAACAAGTGAGTAGCCAGATTCACCCCAGAGCAGGCCAGGGCCGCAGTAGCTAGAGTCCCAGTGACCGCACAGCTGAGAAGGGAGCATGCTTCTCCTGTCCCTGACACCTTCGGAGGCCACTGGAAGTGCCTCACGGTACATAGAGGGCTTCCCGGGAGCATAGCTGGACAGGAGTTCAATAGCCCTGACTTTGGATGAGAGTCGATGCAGTGCATCGTAAGGGAAGGTGTCGTGCCCATGCCATCCTACAGGACTACTACTGGGCCCCTTCTTTAGACTCCACACTCACATGGACAGTGCTCGGCTCATAAAAAGCTCCTTTTCTCACCGTATCTCTGGATAGTATTATGTGTCTGAAATGTGACAGGCTAGGACTTCTGGGGTCTGGCTGTCAAGGGCTCTCCAGTTTAAGCCTGTGGTAGTCCTTCTCTGTCTTCGGCACATGACCTAGGGACTGTCCGAGATGGATACAGAGGTGAGGCCTGCCCCCAGATTTTCTCTCAGCTCCCTGGTGATTCCTTTCTTTTTGTCCAATCAGAAATGCTTTTCTGCCATGGCAGGGAGGAGCACCTTGAATCCCAGGACTCCATAATAAATATATTTTTTTAAAAAAAGAGGAGGAGGAAAAGAAAAAATGCTTTCCTGTTGTGGATTTTAAAGAAAGTAGGGCTGACTGGTAGCCAGCACTGCTAGGCACAGGAGAGGTGCTTAGTAAGCATTTCTTTGGAGTTTTGTTTTCTTTGTTTTGAGATAAGTTGTCATGTAGCCCAGGCTGGCCTCATGCTCACTGTATAGTCAAGGATGACCTTAACTTTTGATCCCCTGTCTGTGCCTTCCAGGTGCTGCATGCACCACCTCAGGTAGTCATTTCTCCCATAAATTATTCTTACCTTGTCCTTCATATAAGCCCATGGTCCTTTTAGGTATTTCTAGTTTCTTCTGGTATTAGCAACTTTGGAGAGGGGGAGTTAAATGTGAGCCACCATGTAGTTGCTGGGCATGGAACTGTGGTCCTCCAGAAGAACAGTCAGTGCTCTTAACCTCTGAGCCATCTCTCCAGCCCAAGGATGAGTTAAATAATATAACCAGGCAGGATTGAACGGGTAGATTAGAAATGGGGAAACAACCCATCTCCCCTTACAGCTCATGCTGTCCCTGAGGGGTCTGAGTTGTGAGTAGAACAGGCCTGTCTGAGTCCCTCCATGGATAATAATTCTTTTCATGTAAAGGAAACATTAACCCTTTCTCTGTCTCAGCCCTGCAGCTAGAGCCCTTAGTATTTTGAACAATAAAAAGACAGAAGTGTTTTAGTTATGTTTGAGCGCCTAAGCTCAGTGTCTTACAGGTTGATAGCTCAGTGGTAGAGCACTTACCTAGCATGCTTGAGGCCCTGGGTTCATCCACAGAAAAAGGCAGAGAGGAGAGAGAAGATCCTGCAAGTCAAAACATGTTTCTTACATTTCCATAAAAGGCAAAGACAATCATTGCCCCTGTACTTTGATTGCACACTCTGTTGAGATTCGATTTGGAATGGAATTCCCCATCTGATTAGTTTTTCAGTTCCATTTCTTTTAAGATAGTACCTATTAGGTGTTTTTTCTAATTATGAGTAGTTGTTCATCATTGGACATGTCGATGGTTACAAAGCAGGTCGTGTGGGTCAGACCTATCAACAAGTTCTTTCTTTTGCTTGCTGTTATGACAATGCCTCTTTTTCCTTCTTTGCTTTAAATACATGCCTCACCTGATGCTGTCCCTTTCTTTCTAATTCTATTTTTTACCTTCTGCTCTCAATATTATCTCAAACAATGTTCCATATTATAAAGGTTATATGAGAAATGTGATCAAGATAAAAAGGACCTAGGATGTATTGTGTGATGTCCAGAAACTAGTGTTTACATTTAGGTCTGTGCGTGCATTTTAGTGAATGTGTGTGTGTGTGTTTCTTTTTTAAAAATTTACTCAGCTTTATTTATGTGCAGTGGTATGAAGGTGTCAGATCTCTGGAACAGGAGTTATAGACAGTTGTGAGCTGCCATGTGGGAGCTGGGAATTGAACCTGGGTCCTCTGGGAGAGCAGGCAGTGCTCCTAACCCCTGAGCCATCTCTCCAGCCCCTTGTGTGTGTGTTTCTATGTCCCAGCAGCTAGTCCCAAATAATCACGTGAAGATTTTTTTTAATTATTTATTTATCCTTATTTTATGTACATTGGTGTTTTGCCTGAATGTATGTCTATGTGAAGGGGTCAGATCTTGGAGTTACAGACAGTTGTAAGCTGCCATGTGGGTGCTGGAAATTTAACCAGGGTCCTCTTGTACAGCAATCGGTGCTCTTAACCACTGAGGCATCTCTCCAGCCCCAAAAATTATTAATTATGAATGTTTGACTTATAGCTTAGGCTTGTCTTCAGCCAGCTCTTACAACTTAAATTAACCCATTTTTATTCATCTATGTGCTACCCCAAGGCTTGTTTACCTCAGCCATGAACTTCCCATGTTGCTTCTTTTACATCTGTCTCAAGACTCCTCAGACTCTGCCCTTCTTCCCAGCATTATCTCTGTCCCAAAAATCCTGTCTAGCCATTGGCCAGTCAGCTTTTTATTAACAATGAGAGCAATAGGTCTTCATAGTGTAGAAAAGGATTATACCACAGCATTTCTCCCCTTTTGTCTAATTAAAAAGGAAGGTTTTAACTTTAAAATAGTAAAACTATATACAACAAAAATAGTTATTAAGAATTGCAGTTAGAATATTTAGTCTGGGGGCTGGAGAGATGGCTCAGCGGTTAAGAGCACTAACTGCTCTTCCAGAGGACCCGGGTTCGATTCCCAGCACCCACATGGCAGCTAACAACTGTCTGTAGTTCCAGTTCCAGGCAAACACCAAGATAAATAAATAATAAATAAAGTTTTAAAAAAAAAAAAAAAAAAAAAAAAAAAAAGAATATTTAGTCTGTTTGTATTTGGCAAAATTAGAAAAAATATTTTATTATCTATTTTACCTTTGTGAGTCTAAAGTTTTATACCTAATTTACCTTTTATTATAACTAAGAAAAACTTTAACTATGGCTATCTAGTCTTGAACTCCATCAAAGACCCTAGAAGGGTGAAATGTTATGTAATGACAGAGACAGCTGTCTGCCTGGCCAGTCATCCTAAGTTGTTCTGTAGTGTTAGGGCATCCAGCCCTGGCCTGCAGAGGCAGGAAATTTTGAAAGATTGTCCTGCTTTATCTTGGCAAACTTTGGCAGTCTCTTTTTTTGCATCTTGGACAGTTTATTGTCAGCAACTGAGGCAAGGGCAGTTTCTTTGCCCAAATGGCTAGCTTTTAACATAAAAAAATTAAACTCCATACAGAATTTCTTTGATGCCAATTATTTTCTCTGAAGTAGATTCTGTCAGAAGCAGATATGTCTCACCATCATGAAAAGCCTTAGGTTATCAAACATATTAAATGCCATATTCTGTAGATCCTTGAAGTGTTTGAAGGCCATCTATCTATCTAAATGTAGCTGTGCATGACCTTGAAAACATACCTATCATGACTATAAGTTTGACTATTATAGATGACTATTAATCTGTATTTCTTAATTATACATTTCTAAATGAGTTGCATAAATACAGTACCCTAGACAAGAGTAGAAACATACACATAATATAACAAAATTAAATTTGTATCAATATACCAAAATCCAGGACGGGAGAGATGGCTCAGAGGTTAAGAGAACTGACTGTTCTTCCAGAGGTCCTGAGTTCAATTCCCAGCAACCACATGGTGGCTCACAACCATCTTTAATGACATCAGGTACCCTCTTCTGTATACTGTATACATAATAAATAAATAAATCTTAAAAATATAAATACCAAAATCCATACCAATGTAAAATATTTGGATCTAAGCTGGACATTGGGTGCTACTTGTAGGCCAAGTTTTTCTGTATCCTAGCAGTCAGGCCCAAATAACCACACAGAGAATCATTATTAATTATAAATGCTCAGCATATAGCTTAGACTTGTCTCCAGCCAGCTCTTACAACTTAAATTAACCCATTTCTATTCATTTATGTGCTACCCTGAAGCTCATTTACCTCATCTGTGAACTTCCCATGTTGTTTTCTTCAGGTCTAGCTTGAGATTCCTCTGACTCTGCCCTTCTTTTTGCCAGCATTCTCCTTGCCTGGAAAATTCTGCCTAGCTATCGCAAATCAGCTTTTTATTAACAATGAGATCAACACATTTTCACAGAATATAGAAGGATTATTTTACATCTTGTGCATGTGCGTGCGCGTGCGTGCGTGCGTGCGTGCGTGCGTGCGTGCGTGCGTGCGTGCGTGCGTGCGCGTGTGTGTGTGTGTGTGTGTGTGTGTGTGTGTGTGCATGCACCTGCCTGATTTTGGATGTGCATTGCTTACATATTGTGTCATTGTCCCATGCTAATGAGTGTGGATGCCGCTACACCATTCTAGTTACATTGCTACCCACTCATGTGTCATTGTAGACCCAGGAAGTGACAGAGTTAATGTGGATTTATCCAGGCCTCTGAGCCCCACACAGACATTATGCTTTGAAGCCAAGTAGTCTTGAGTAAGTCAGATATGGCAGAGCACATGTTTGGAGAAGACACAGGCATCAGCTCATTGTGGCTGTGCCTATTGAGATAGGATAAAAGCACTTCACACAGTCTGTGGCTTTGGTTTGGAGGTTGTACCCAAGTATCCGGGTTACTGTGCACCAAGTGCTTAGTAGGACAATTTAAGGCTTTATCTTACTGCAGTGTAGAATGGCTGTCCAACCAGAGCTTGATGCTCCAGCCCTCCTGTGAACTTGTTCTCATCATAGGCCACCTCCCTCCTGTTCTCCCCTGGTCCGATGGCCTTACTTTCCTGGGGTTTCCTGTGTCCTGTGTGTGCTCTTGTGGTTCTGTGATGGTCCCTTGATCAGCTCCCCTCCCCCCTTGAATGGTGATCAGGTCTCCCGAGGTCTGTAGATATCTCAGTTGCCCGTCACTAAACAGCAGCAGTATTGTGAGTCGTCGGCTTGGCTTGTCACCTCACCCCCTCCTGGTCTTACAGTCCGCAGTGTGACGCATCCCTCAGTTGTGGCATCAGATGCCTTGGAAAGCAGGAACGTCAAAAGAAAAGCTGGTGATTGGCTTTCCTTAGCTCCTGGGAGGGATAGTGGCTGAGGGCAATTAGAAGTCATTTCTGTGTGTTCATAGTTTCCCCCTAACTTGCTGGTTCAGAATGCAAAGCGTATCTCTCAGCCACAGGACCAGGACAAGGGGTAAGATGCCGCTTGTGCAGAGTTCCTTCCTGTGGGCATGATGGCCAAGGGTGACAGACCCTTTGCCCCTTAGAGTCATGGAAAACCTAGCTTAACCTCAAACACAAGTGTCAGTGGTGACATCTGAATAATATTTTATGTAGCATTTGTTGGTCACACCGGTCGTCTGCTGCATGGGGGTAGCCAGGCTACACAAGGCTTTTGGGTACTCTTAAGGAAGGCGCCCAAGGCCGCCATATGATAATGTTTCAATGTCACTATGTGCCCTCACAAACACTGCAGCCTGGGCCGACTCTTGTTCAATTTCTGTGCTTTAAAAAAAAAAGAAGGAAAAAAGGACTTAATTCATCTGTAGACTTTGTTTCCCCTGTTTCTGCTTCTCCATTCTTGTGGATTTTTTTCTTTTCTTCCTGTTATTCCTTTCTCACTTTTTCTGTTTTTTGTCCTCTGCTTGTTTGATTTCGCCCTCTCCCTGACCCTCTCCAAATTCCTCTCCTCCTTCCCCTCTTCCTCTGTCTTTCTCTATTTCCTCTTCCTTGTTTGGTCCTTTTGAAGTTGAGCCCAGTGGCGGGACTCCACGGCGTAGACCTCTCTCCTTCTGCCCTTGCTGTGTCCAGGAAGGTAACGTAACCTCGCCCACTCATCTCCACTGCCTCTGAGGGGCCGCAGCCACCATAGTCCCACAGGGAGCCAAGGCCCAGCAGTTGCTCCTCTCTCTGACTTCGGAATGTCATGAGTATGTGGCAGTTTCTTACAAGGCACAGTATCCCTTTGACTGTCTAAGGGAGGATGGGAACCAAGGGAAACCGAAGAGCCTGCGGGCCGCAGTTCTGTGGTTCTGCCTACCATTGGGGCTTGGGGCCTTGGGGCCCAGTAAGCTGAAGGCCAGCATACAGAGGGTCAGGAACAGGGGAGGAGACCCCCCCCTGTGGCAGCAGTTTGTATCGGCAGAGTCAAGGAATACTGTCCTTACAAAGACTGGTCTACACAAATGCCCCCAAGTTTTCTTGTTTTCCTCCAGAGCAACTACTAAAAACAAACTTCTCTACCTTTGTGTCTTGCTGAGTGTGTCTTGTTTTGTTTTAAGTTTGTCTGATTTGAAGTCTGTTGTGGTGATAAGATTGTCATTGGCAAGGCATGTGGGCGGGGGGAAGGGGGGAGTGTGGCCATGACTAACCCCTGCTAACTTCCTATCTGCTCACCATGGTTCTCACCTCTGACCACCTACCCCACCACATGACTGAGCTCCAACACGGCTCATGAGTAGTCCCCTCCCCCAGTGGAATTTGGGGTCTTTACATGCTGGGAGGTGGGAAGGAGGGGTGGACTTGGTACACTTGTGGCTTGCCCCTCTGGATAGCTTGCATGCCTCAGGGCTTCATCTCCATGGCCACATGGGTACACTGTGCAGAGACCCTCCGGAAGGAGTGCGTGGAACTGGCTGTAGGCTGTTTTGAAGCCAAAAGACCCAAGTCTATTGGATCGGGGAAGGAGAGCTTGGGCCCCCAGACCTGTAGGCAGACTCGACAGGCCAGGATGGAGGTGTCCATCTTTGAGAGTAGAGCTCAGGGCCAGGACCCTCCACATCAGAAGCAAGGGTGCATGTGTGCTTGGCACGGTCTGATACTAACCCTTGCGTGTGTCAGTTCTGGCTCTGAAGTGTGGTTATTGGCTAAAGACTTAGACATAGGCCTGACATGTGTCCAGCATACAAAGCTTGGCCTTTGACTAGTGTGGAAGAGTCGGGAAGAAGCAGGCTAGAGCAAGTGAGAGTCTCACATGGAAACGGCACCTACCTGAGGATGCTGTCCATAGTCTTGTGCGAGGGCATGTCTTGGGGCTGGATCATCTAACCAAGTAAGTGGGAGGAGGGGGTCCTAGAAGGTTTCAGTCTGACACCTCTTAACTTGAGGTCTGTGAATGAACTTCAGGAAGCCATTGAACACCTTGAGTTTTGAATAAAATTACTGGAGATTGGGATGGGAGTGTAGCTTCACGGTGGGGCATTGCCTAGCACATATGAGGTTCTGTGTTCCATCTCCAACACACAAAAATAATATTAAAGGAAGTTTATGTCCACATGGGCAAGGAGCCACTGATACAGTGTGCTTCCTAGGCGAGCCCATGTAAGCAGCTTTGTACACTAAGCAGAAAGACTTCATTTCCTGGGTAGTTTGATTTCTTAGAAAGAAAGCCCTTCCTCCGAGGAGTACAGTTAAGTCTGGGGTTGTGACTACTCCCCATGGAGTCACATGTGAGTCAGGACAGCTCAAGTCAGCAGGGGGCCAAAGAGTAGAAACAGCTAGCTCTGGGATCTGCTGCCCACAGCCACCTTTCTGCTTTGTGTCTGCCATGCAGATTCTGCTGCATGCTAAGAAGGGGTATTTTAGGGCAGGGGATGTAGCTCAGTGGTAGAGCACTTGCCTGGCATGTATGTGTGCAAAACAAAGAAATGGCATCTTCTTAGTTAGACTCGGAAGCAGTGGTGACCGTGACATGGGCCCCGGAAAGGGACAGCTGCCCAGGAAGAAACAGGGTTAAGAGAAAGTGACTTGAGAGTAAGGTGTAGCATGAGGCATGGTGGCGCATGCACCTGAAATCTCAGACTGCTAGGATGGAGACAGGAGTATCAGGAGCTCAAGGCCAGCTTGGGGTATATAAAACCTTATCTTAAAGGCAAGGTGTAGCTTGTAAACAAATACTCCTCCTGTTTATTAGATTGCTTTCCTCCAAAGAGACCTAGTAGCGAGGAGAGAGTAAGTCATTTCATATGCACGCACACTCATGTCACCGAGCAGAGACGAATTAAGCTTGTATGGAGAAACAGTCTTCCAGAACAAGGCCTGGGCAGAACTAATGGAAAGTCTAGGTCTGTTGGACCCTGGGGTGGACGTGATACAGTAACTTGTCCTCTGTCCCCTTCTCCCTGTCAGGGCTGTAGGCAAACTTTGGGCCTGGCTTGGGACTGTTCCGGCAGCATCTTGCTTGGCTCTTTGCACATTTGCCCCCGTGTGACAATTCTTCTGGGCTGGGCAAACAGACCATCCCCTTGTCTGACCCTCAGTCTCTCACACAGGCATGGGCAAAAAGGATGACCCCAAACTGATGCAGGAGTGGTTCAAGCTGGTACAGGAGAAAAATGCCATGGTGCGCTATGAGTCGGAGCTGATGATTTTGTGAGTATACTAAGATTTAGGAGCCAGCTCCATGGGGTGCCAACATTTGGTGAATCACAGAGGGCACAGCTGATTGTTGGCAGGGTGAGAGAGCAGGACCCCAAGTCACTCTTGCTGTCTCTGTCTCAGTGCCCGGGAGCTGGAGCTGGAAGACCGCCAGAGCCGGCTGCAGCAGGAACTGCGGGAACGCATGGCCGTGGAAGGTAAGCAGAGAGCAAGTGGGTGGGAAGGTGAAGTGGGCCACTATCCCAGGCCACACGCCTGATGCCTGCAGCCACTCTGGCAGATCACCTGAAGACTGAGGAGGAGCTGTCGGAGGAGAAGAAGATCCTGAATGAGATGCTGGAAGTGGTGGAGCAGCGGGACTCACTGGTGGCCCTGTTGGAAGAGCAGCGACTACGGGAAAAAGAAGAGGACAAGGACCTGGAGGCTGCTATGCTGTGCAAGGGTTTCAGCCTGGACTGGTCCTGAGTCTGGCTACCATTGTGTTTGGTAGATTGGCACCCACCTGACCCGGCTGCGTTATCCCAAACCACTGGATCCAGGTTCAGAAAAGGCTTGGCATCCCTGGAAGGTAGCACACAGATATCCGTGCTATGAGAAGACCCCAGGTGAGGGTTATCATCCCAGGTGATGCCACTTCCTAGGAAAGGCCATGTGGACTTCCCATTCAGGAGGGAGGAGATGGGTATGTTTGACCTGTTTCCCAGGGGAAACTCCTGCAGGTCTGAGGGCTCGCTGCCTGTTACCCCTTCCTTCCTTCCTTCTGCTGGTGAGAGAGGGATGTGGCTCCTCTTCAGAGCCACTATCACACAGAGCACCTGAAGAGCAGAGCAGTCATTGTCCTCATGCATCCTGAAGCACCACCAAAGAAAGTGCAGAGCATCCACAGAGAAGGGCTGTGGATGGAGGAGATCCAGCAGGGAGCAACAGCCTCGGGGGGAGTGATGCCTACCCTACCCTTGCAGGGGAAGCCACACAGTAGGCAGGTTCATTATGCAAGTTAGAAGGTGCAGGAGGGGTCTGTCCCCAGCGCCACACACACTGGATTCCCAGTGGCCACGCGCCCCAGGCCTCTCACCTTGGCAGTGGCCTGAGGCCCATGGATTGCTGTGTTTTGCTTTTAGTTCACAACCTTTTTGACACTGGAAAGTATTGACTTTGGGAGAGCTGAGGGAGGCCCTACATGTCAACCTCCCTCCCCCCATTGACAGACAGGCACCATCCCTGGTCAGCACCCAGATCAGTACAGGAGATGGCCCTCCTTGGCATTTTCCTGTGTTTGCACATTGAAAGGACGCTGACAGCCTGGCCAGACACTCAGCCACTTCGGACCCTTTTTGTCAATTAACTTATTTTTTTAATACTTGAAAGTAAAGCGACTTCATTTTTATACATTTACTAGAGACACTGATTGCCCGTCAGCTGTGTGTAGGAGTGACTGGGAGGTCTTTGGACATCCCATGCAGCTTGAGGCAAAACTGACCTGATTCTTGTTACATGCATCTATTTATTAGTCTTCTTAATAGTGTTACTGGCCTGGTCGGCACCAGGGAGCAACTCAAAGCCCTGTGGGTCCTTGCTCACAGCTTTTCTGTCCCTCCACCCAGCACCCTGTCCTTCTGGCACTGGACTTCTACAGGAGAACTGTCTCTGTTTCGGCATTAGGAGGCCAGGCTGGAGACAGACAGGCTGCTGTGGGCTGTGCTGTTGGACCATGGCTCTGTGGAACTCACTCTGTCCAGCTTTGCTGCCAAGGTTTTACCTCCTGTACATATAATGAAGGTTGAGAGTGGTCCCTCTTCACTCTTGCTGGGACCGAGTAGAGTGTGACCTTGTCCTCAGGCTGGCCGATGGCAATGCCCCGGATCAGCTAGACTGGAGTGTGTGCTGATCTCTCCTCAACACACTGTTCACTCTGATCTCCCCTGCCTGTACTAGGATTTTCTTGGCCTGGCAAGAGCCCGTAAGCACCATGTAACCAGCTCCATTAGCCAAACTACTCATTTCTTGTGGTTCACCCAGAGCCTGGTGATGGGGGCCAGGGTGCTTCTCTTTCAAATCAGTACACATGAACCAGTGCATTGGTGCCACGACGACCTGGAAAAGGGCATGCCAGCTGGGCCTGGTGGGAGGTACTGGTGCAGCAAACACTGGTGGCCCTTTAAGGCTCCCGACGGTGACACTTACCCTGGACTTCCTGTGGGAACCACACTGTGCCTCAACTTGAACATCCATCTAACACCAGAGGAGCAAACACCCGAGTCACTCTTCACTTCCTGCAGAAGCTGCCATCTCTCCTGTGGAAATACAGATGTGCTGCTAGCGACCTTCACAACTCAGATGCCATCATTTCCTGGTTTCTGACTTGGCAGGACTGCTATTTTTCATTCTCCGTCTGAAACTGGGAGAAGAGGATGTTCTGGATTCCAGTTTTCAACCACAATCTGCCAATCAAACCGGACTTTGGACAGGACTTTTATCGACTGTGTGGCCTTCTCCGTAACCCTGTCTGCCAGCCCAGTGTCACACCAGGAAGCTCAGTCCTGTCAATCCTGCTAACCCAGAAGGAAACCATTTCCAGAGCAACTCTAGAGGAAACAGGGGCACTCTGCTTCTAGTGGCCTCACAGAGCACCAGGTGTTCCCTCCCTCCTCTGTCCTGGTCAGCCACAGATCTTGCTGATTTTTCCAAAGCACATGCTGCTTCCTGCAGTCACTAGAAAGGGGGCAGAAAATCCACCAGCCTGGGAGACATCCCCCAGCTCTCCAGCCATGGCAACATGAGAACTTCCGGTTGTCCAAGAGCACTTTTTTTTCCCCCTGGCTCCAAGTTTGTAACCACCACTTTGCAGTTGATTTCAGTGGTCCGGGGACTCAAGGTGTGAAGCGTTCCAACATCTGGAAATGGATGCAGGTCTAATCAGATGGTCTTCCCAGGAATTATGTCTTCACTTGAAGGCAAGGAAGAGGGGGATATATATATATATATATATATATATATATATATATACACACACTTCATACATGCATAAAATGCCAGTGTGCATTTGAGTAAGCCCAAACTCAAGGCTAAGTACAGAATCTAAGGCACCAGCCTCATACTGGAAGGGCAAGCAGAAGGCAGCCCCCTGCTCCCCAGTAAGAGCCCAGCCAGAACCCCAGGTTCTAACCCTGCTCAGTTGATATCTTCGGGCAGCCATCCTTAAGATAATTTTGACCAGCAACTGTAGACTTTTTTTCACTGGGTCAGGAGAGGGAGCAAGTCGGGGTGGGGACAGGTATCAGGAGCTGGGACTGTAGCTCTGGTTGAATGTGTGCTCAGCATGCATAAAGCCTACGGTTCAATCCCCAGTACCACATTAAAAAAAAATTTAAAAAAAAAAACAAAAACTTTTTTTGAAAGATGGTAACGTGACCCACAAGAGGTAATGGTCTGTTTTATGCGCAATAAAGATTTTTTAAAAAAGAAGTAAAGACTAATTTTTGTTTTAAGAAAGACTTTCTGAAGCTATTTTTCTTTGCTTGGCATTGAGCCAAGACACATTTCTACATATCTACACAAGTTATTTGACCAGCTTATGGGTGAGTGTATACAGAGAAGATTGCTCAAAGAATATACCTTTTCTTTTGACTCAGGTTACTTACAGGGGTGTGCGTGTTCCGACCCCCCTAAAAAAAAACCCACCACACCTGGCAAACCTCTACCCAGCAGAGGTGAGGCCTCCTCGTAGCCATGTAGATGGGGTCTCCCACCCCTAGATTTCCCTACCTGTGTAACTAGCCCCTCCCCCAGGCCACACACAAGTGTGACAGAGTTGTATACTGCAGCTCTAGGAGGCAACAACTGGGTGTTCAGGTGAGGGTCATGTGACTCTTGCTACCCCTCCATGACGGCGTGGACCATCAACAAACCTAGCTAGGATGAGCTTTTGCAGGGGGGTGACACTGAGCAGTTGCCAGGCTCAGAGGACAGTCCCGAGGGCTGGGTTACCAGCTATTCCTGAGAGAAGGCAGGCTGGCCAGGGCCCCGGGTGTGATGGGAGGTGGAGAGGGAGGAGCTGAACAGCCCACTCAGGACGGACATGCTGTGACCCTAGACTCCTGAGGAAAGAAAGGGAGAGCATGGCTTGTGCTCCTTTGAAAGGAAAGCTGAAGTTTCCTGAGCACCTAGGTTCAGCCATCTTTTTAACCCCAGAGACTTTTACATAATAAGACTGAGAAACAGGTGGAACGTGGCCTCGCTTTACAACCCCAGGTGGCAGGAAATGGTAGTTTTAAGCAGGGCAGCCAGAAAGGAGCACATCCTCCCAAGAACCCACCATTCCTGGTCTCTGCCAGCACAGCTGACTTTCAGAAGAGTCAAGAGGAGAGGATCTGTCCCTCCGAGAAGGTGAGCGGTAAAGACACCAGGTGGATAGCATTCTGCTGCAGACCTTGCATATGTACCTTCCAGCTGTACAAGTCAGATGGAGTAAACCGCACATCCACACAAACCGGCTCCCTCTCCACTTTTATGTCACCCAAAAGGCAAGGTTTAGGGAAGGGTGGAGGTGTGGAGGCTCTGATAGAAACCTCCAGGAAAGGAGGCTCAGGCTCTGGAGAGCATGTGTTGGGGGCATCTCTCCTGGCAGCCACAGAAGCCTGAGAGCAGTGAGGGCTACCTCCCTCCTGACCCAGGGGAAGGAGGGCCGAGTCCTCATCCACTGGAAGACTCAAACTCCAGAAGGGTGTTTCCCTGTCAAGGCTCCTGACATAAGGTCCCAAAATACTCTCAGAGGGAATTCCATCCCATTCTTCCTCTTACAAAATAAATTTAACTTTGAGGTGGTATTTATGATTCAGAGATCTATTTTCATGTACTTCTGCCTGGTCTCCCAGACTGCATTGTGGCTGTGTTATAGAGAGAGACTGTTTCCTAATCACTGGTATTTTAAATTGTGTGTGTATGTGAGTGTGAGTTCAGGTGCCAGCAGCAGCCTGAAGCATCAGAGTCTCCTGAAGCTAGACTTACAGGCAACTGTGAGCTGCCTGGCATGGGTGCTGGCAACTTAACTTGGGTCCTGTGTAAGAGTAATGTGTGTTCTTAACCACAGAACCATCTTTCCAGCCCCCAGATTCACAATTCTTTACATATTACAGAATTTGGGGTTGACATTTAAAACATTGGATCCTAGGGGCTGGAGAGATGGCTCAGAGGTTAAGAGCACTGACTGTTCTTCCAGAGGACCTGAGTTCAATTCCCAGCAAAACCACATGGTGGCTCACAACCATCTATGATGAGGTCTGGTGCCCTCTTCTGTAAAACTGTATGCATAATAAATAAATAAATCTTTTTTTAAAAAAAACAAAAAAGGGGGCTGGAGAGATGGCTCAGTGGTTAAGAGCACCGTCTGCTCTTCCAAAGGACCCGGGTTCGATTCCCAGCACCCACATGGCAGCTAACAACTGTCTGTAGTTCCAGTTCCAGGAAAACACCAAGGCAAATAAATAAATAAAGTTTTTTTTAAAAAAAAAAAAAAACAAAAAAACAAAAAAAACAAAAAAACATTGGATCCTGGCTGGGAAAGTGGCACTGCACTCAGAGGTACATATGACCTCACACAGATACATACAATTTAAAATACTAAAAACAAGGGACCGGAGAGATGGCTCAATGATTAAGGGCACTTAGTGTTCTTGCAGAGGACCTGAGTTCAGTTCCCAGCACCCACACAGCAGCTCAAAACCATCTGTAACTCCAGTTCCAAGAGATCTGACATTCTCTTTCTGGCTTCCAAATGTCACCAGGCATGTACTTGGTTTACGTACATACATGCAAACACAAAAATAAATTTTTTAAGTAAATATTTAGAACATTGGAACTATGAAATACCATGTGTTGGTTTTCTGGAAGATTTAAAACATACACAGCTAGTTTAGTAGAGTGCTTGTCTAGCACAAAGCCCAGCACATCATGGTGACAGGCACCTGTAATCCCAGTACTTGGAAGGTGGAGGCAAGAGAATCAGAAGTTGAAGTTCATCCTTGGATACTCAGCAAATGTGAGGTCAGCCTGGAAGGCATGAGACCCTGTCTCAAAGTAAAAAGAACAAAGAAACAAATAGAAATCAAACAAATAGAAATCATCATACGTACACATATACAAGACTAAAATTCCATTAATTATTCAACTTTAGCTCTACAGCAGCTAATGCAGAGGCCATCAGTATCCAGACATCACTGGCCAGTCTCCAATCAAAACTCACACTCCCTTAGTTTTCCAGACCTTAGGAACATCAGCCAGAAGAGATGTGTCTTCCAACCCTCAGCTTCAAGGTCACGGTGGGATCTGAAACCTGTTGCTGACCCTTTGCAGACCACCCTAAACCCCTGGTCCTTCTCCATCCTGTTACCAGCTGAGTCAAGGACTAGCACCACTCATCATTCTGAGAAACCTTCCAATCAGATTCAGTGTGCCTGCTTTTCCCAAGACCACAGCAGCCATACAGGAGCTGTGATCTGGGTCCCAGGAAGTTCCCATTACTGATTTGGACCCTGCCTTCAGCAGCATGGAAGAACCAGCTTGAGACAAGCCCTTTTATCCTCTGCTTCTCTTGCTGGATGCCGGAAGGCAAGTGCAGCCATCAAGGGGCTTAGCTTTAGCAGGTCAAAGCGCTTGTTCAATCCTCAGACCCAAGGTAGGAGGAAAGCTGACCTCTGACCAACACACACTTGTCCCACACACACCATAAATAAGTGCAAATTTAATTATTTGAAATAATTTTTTGTACATTTTAAAAACATTTATTAGCATATATTAATTATATGGAATGGGTTTGAGGATCCCATTCTCAGACATGTGTGTAATGTATTTAATTGTGGGCCCATGGTTTAAAACTCTTGTTCTTACAGGCCAATGGAGGCTTCACCCAGGCCCTTCCTCTCTCCTCATATCTGCTACTGATACAGATCCTATAAATCTTCAGGAGGAAAATGTTTTATAGGTCACTTGGCCATGTGATGTGAGGAGCCCTAGAATTTTGACTTGGCATCTGCCCAGTCTGGCTGCTACCCAGCTTGAACTTGCCTCTCCAAATCCTTCTCCTTCATCTTTGCCCCAGAAAGTGGTGGGACAGAAATGAGCCAATGATGTTATGGCCTCCGTGCCTACCTCTCCAGCTTCTGAGTCACAGTCACATGCCAGTCTATCCCTCTCAGAGCCCAACCCAGAAGCTGTCCCTGCTCATTTCTTGGAATTCCTGAGGACACGTGGTTCCCATGGCAGAGTATAGGAGAGAGGGAGGAAGCCGGGGATTGGGCTAGATGTGGGGAAGTCCCATACAGGAACAAAGAACACAATAGCATATTCCATCACGTAACAATAACAAAAACAAAATCAAGCATAATGGCTCACACCTGTAACACCAATACTGGAGGCTGAAGCAGAAGGATTGACATGAAGCCCAGGCCTGCCTGGGTTACAGACTGCTCTAGGCCAACTTAAACTACAAAGTAAGATGGTGCCTTAAAATGTAGAATAATCCCCTGTTGGTGGGGTACATGTCTTTAATCCCAGCACTCTAGGACAGAGGCAGGGAGATCTCTCAGTTCTAGTCCAGCCTGGACTATAGAGTGAGTTCTAAGACAGCCGAGCTATTACACAGAGAAACCTTGTCTTGAGAAACAATAAATAAATAAATAAATAAATAAATAAATAAATAAATAAATAAATAAATAAATAAATAAATAAATAAAGCTGGCTTCAGAAAGAGCAGAACAATCCAGAAGATGGTCTGAGGGCCATGCTTAGACCCACCTTGGGGCAAATGTTGGGGGGCCTAGCTCTTTGGGAAAGTCACCCCATTCTTCCACTCCTTCCCCAGGAATCTGTCTGAGCAGTGGCCAGACCCTAGGAGGGGACATTTATCTGGCTTGGAGAAGTTAGCCCTCCAGGTCCCTGTTTTTCCTTCCTTCAGCTGGGAATCCTCACTAGTAACAGAGTCGATCAAAGAGTCCCAAGGGACTGCCAAGGGGTGAAATGTGGGAAGTCCCCCTGACTTCTGGCTTCCAGGAGGTGCTGAGTCAGGACAGGGTAACGCCTATCTCACCCTCTCACAGCAGAGAACTGGGAGGCTGCCTAGGTGGAAATGACGAGAACTTTTCCTTTTTTTGGAGACAGACCTTGGTACAGGATCTTTCTTTTGTTTGTTCGGCGCCCCCCACCTGTCTGTCTTTCAAGGCCTGGGACTCCAGACAGACAGTATGGGAGGAAGGCACAGTAGAAATGCTGTGGACACTAGCCCAGCCCCTGAACACTTCACCTTCCCAGTGAAAGGTCTCAGATGGAGATCTAGAGAGACGCTGAGATGGGCCATGGGGAGGATGGTGTTTATTTAATGTATGAACAGGCCAACCATGGTATTGCTCACCTTTAATCTCAGCACTTGAGAAAGCAGAAGCAAATGGAACTCTTGAGTTTGAGGCCAACCTGATCTACATAGTGAGTTCCAGGCTAGCCATTGCTACATAATAAGACTTCATCTCAAGAAAAAAAAGTGTTTAACACCATGGAGGGACAGATTGATGAGGCCTTGGGGGGAGCTCACACCTCAGCATCATAGACAAACAGTAATAGGCAGGGGGCTTTGTAGAGAGGAAATCAGGGCCTGTGGCAGAAGTGGTAATCTCTTAAACCTTTCTGAGGGTGGGGATGTTTTCACCACACAAGCTTGCCTACTCAGAGGCTAAGAAGGGGGTAAGGAGCACATTCTGTGGGGCCCTGATGTGAATTCACTTTCCTGAGTGAAAGATGCTAGTACTTCAGAGCCTGTCAGCTAGGAACCCACACACACCCAGTGCCACAGTATCTGTAGGAGGGGAGAGCTGTTGTGGGTTCTGTGGCCTTAGTAGTAGCTAGATTGCAACATCACACTCTTACACCCAGGGCAGACAGTATCTCTTAAGGACAGCCACTGCTCCCTCAGCCTCCAGCACACCCCTCAGCCTGCAACACACTACCCTAGCCTCCAGCACACTGTGATTATGTGTTAAACATTTAATAAATCCTGGGATATCAGAGAGACCACACAGTCAAATCCTAGGCAGACAGCTCAGGAAATCCTTGATTCTTAAATACAAAGATAAACAGCTGAGTCAATCACACACACCTTTAATCCCAGCACAGGGAAATCGAAAGTAGTAACTAACATCCTTTATCCCATAACTCCAGAGACAGAACTTCTTCTGTTTCTGTAAATTCAAGGCTACACGCCTTCAATCCTAACCTGCATGGAATAAGATATATAAGGGCTGTAAAAACCAGACAGACACAAAAGCTACTAACAAAAGCAACTGACAAAATAGACAGACTAAAATGACCAAAAACGAGGCTAAAAAAGTTACAAGACAGCTATAGAATAGAAGCACACCCCCTGAGCCCACCCCAGAGTGGGCACCTTGCTCTCACTTGTTGGTTCTCCATTAGTCTAGTGTCCACTGAACTTGATGTAACATTGGCCTTTGTGTCCCAAGATAGTCCCGGTGGCTTTGCTTGGGCTATGGAGGATGCTGTGGTCTTGATAGATGTACTGGCTGCCCTCATTTTCCCTGAGTTGGTTTAGCTTTTCTTTAGGAGCCCCCGAGTCCCAAGACTGTGCACAGTGAGCCATTATAGAGAACTAAGTTCGGAGGGTATTCTGCACACACCTGGACTCAAGGACCTACATACACATCTATGTCTCTGTTACCACTGTGTAATTGGAGCAGCAGCTTGCTGTTGGTGTTTTACCAAAAGAGAAGTGGCCAGGGCAGAGGAAGCTTTGACAAAACCCTCAGGCCTGGGAGTGTGTGGGGGAGTCTGCTGGTGATATTCACTTGTCAGCTGTGGTGAGCATGTACAGGGAAAGAGAAGCCAGGGGCTGTGGAGACAGGTCCACCCAGGAGAAACACTGATTCCCAGGACAGGGTGAGGGGGAAACCCAGGCAGTTGGGAGAGCGCAGAAGCTCTGTGGAACTCAAGAGATTTTTGTTGGGAAGGAAAGGCCAAGGGGTATGCAGTGTAGCAAGGGGGACAGTGCTATGTGAGGGGCTCTGTGATTGCCTAGCCTGGATAAGGCCTGAGTTCCAACACCTGCACTGCAGACTCCCATTTCTAGCCGTTCACAAGACTAATTTACAAGGGCGGTGGGGGCACACACCTTTAATCCCAGCACTCAGGAGGCAGAGGCAGGTGGATCTCTCTGAGTTCCAGGGCAGCCTGGTCTGCAGAGTAAACTCCAGGGCAGCCAGGGCTATACAGAGAAACTCTGTTTTGAAAGAAAGAAAGAAAGAAAGAAAGAAGAAAGGAAAGAAAGAAGAAAAGGAGACTCATTTACTAGCCATATATAGTGGCTGGTGCCCGTAGTCCCAGCACTTCGGGAGCTGGGGGGACCAGTCGATCACTGTCAATGACAGGCTGACAGTTCCTGGAACTCACATGGTGAAATGAGAACTGACTGCAGCGAGCTGTCCTCTGCGTCAGTCAGGACTCTAGAAGAACGGAACTGAGGAAGTGAATGCATGTTAGACTGACTTCTAGAATGTAGATGTCTCCCAATGGAAAGGTGGAGAATCTGGTAGTAGTTCAGGCCCTCTGGGAGCCCCAGGCTGGCCCTGAGTTTTCAGAGATTCCTGGACAGCTGCTGGCCTTCAGTCCTACTTTGGAATCCCAAGAAATTAGATCTGGGGCTGGAGAGATGGCTCAGGGGTTAAGAGCACTGACTGTTCTTCCTGAGGACCTGAGTTCGATTCCCAGCATCCACATGGCAGCTAACAACTGTCTGTAATTCCAAGATCTGACACCCTTACACAGTTACACATGCAGACAAAACACCAGTTCACATAAAAAAAATAAAAATTAAAAAAAAAGACCATAGTTCTTGGGCCCCTGCACCTAGAGTCTGCCTTCTGACCCCTCACCCCCACCCCACACAAAGCTATCTTGAGCCTAATAACAGGTTAGCAGTCACATTCTATGAGCACTTCCTATACATTTCATTTATTCGTAGCATGTCTATGAGACACACTAACATCCTTTGTACACACAGAAGTTCATCTCTATTTGTCTGATAGGAGAACTGAGCCTAGAGCTGTTGAAGGATTGAACTTGGGCCAGCTGGGGAGGGGTGTGCCCAGTGCTCTTCACAGACCCAGCTGCTGTCTACTTACCAGATGCTTCTTGTCTAACCACACACTGTCCCACAGGGTCACTGCTCAGTATCTGTACTGTCCCATTCAGGCGTGGCCTTCCTAACGGGTGTTACAACATATGGAAGCATGTCAAGCTGAGTATGGGGTATTAATACAGTTGAGCAAGCCCCTCTCTTCCTTCTCAAGTGCTGTCTAGCTGTCCTGAGTTGTCCTAACTGCCACAACTGCCCTTGAGTAACCCCCATCCTGTTTTCCCCAAATGTAAAAACTATAAATGCACAAACCATGAGAATGGTATGTGGGGCTTTACAACCACACCCTAGTTCCAGGAATGTGCCTTAACCTCAGAGACTCATTGTATAGTTGAAGATGCCCTTAGTTTGATGCCCAGCATCCATTTAAGAAGTCAAGTATGAAGTAGACATAGAGTGGGTACACACCTTTAATCCCAGCACTCAGGAGGCTGGGGCAGGCCTGAGCTACACAGCAAGATCATGGCTCAGAAAAAAGAAAAAAAGCCATGGATGCTTCTCCCGAGGCTCACTGGCCAGTCAGCCTATCTTGAACAGTGAGCTCAGTTCCTAGTGACAGGCTTTGTTTCAAAAAAACAAGATGGAGCTGGCAAGAATGGCTCAGAGGGATGGGCACCGGCCACGAAGGCTAATGACCTGAGTTTCATCCCACATGGTAGGAGAGAAATGACACCCCAAAGTTGTTCTCTGACTTCCATATGATCGCCATGGTGCACACGCACACAACACACACACACATACACACACACATCCATTAATGTAATTAAGAAAAAAACAAACAACAAAGCCTCAAAGACCAAAAGATACATCAGATTTCTTGGTACCAGAGTTATACGTTGTGGTGAATCACCCTGTGTGGGTGCTGGGATTCAAATTCCCATCATCATGATAAAGCAGCAAGCACCCTCCAGTTTCCCATATAACCATTTGGGAACCTGAACCTTCTAATAAAATTAAGTGTTCCCTGACCCAGTATCCTCATCCCTAGGCATTTTACCTAAAAGAAATGAAAGCAAATCAGGCATGATGACTATGGTATTTAGAACCAAAATGGCCCCATGGAGTCATAGGGATGGGCATTATTGTGATATGTGGCCTTGTTGGAGTAGGGATGACTTTGTTGGAGGAAGTGTGTCACTGGGTGCAGGCTTTGAGGTTTCAGATGCACATGCCAGACCCAGAATCTCTCCCAGTTATCTCCCCCAGCGCCATGTGTGTCTGTGGACTGCCATACTGTCTGCCATGATGATAATGAACTAAGCAAGCCCCCAGTTTTTCCTTTGTAACAGTTGCCTTGGTCATGGTGTATGTCCTGCCTATTTCTTTGTTTGTTTTCTGTGTTTCAAGATAGGGTTTCTCTGTGTAGCTCTCACTATCCTGGAATTTGTTCTGTATACCAGGCTGGCTTCGAACTCACAGAAATCACCTGCCTTTGCCCCCTGAGTGCTTGATTAAAGGTCTGCACCACCATCACCCATCATATCCTGGCTAGTTTTATGTCAACTTGACATAAGGTGGAGTCATCTCAAAGGAAGGAACCTCAGTTAAGAAAATGCCTCCATAAGATCCAGCTGTGGAGTATTTTCTCAGTGACTGATGGGGAAGGGCCCAGCCCATGGCAGGTAGTGCTATCTCTGGGCTGGTAGTCCTGGGTTCTGTAACAAAGCAGCCTGAGCAGGCCATGATGAACAAGCCAGTAAGGAGAGCCTCTCCATTGCTTCTGCATCAGCTCCTGCCTCCACATTCCCACCCTGTTTGAGTTCCTGTCCCAACTTCCTTTAGTGCTAGATTATGAATATGGAAGCATAAGAAAGATAAACCCATTCCTCCCCAGTTTGCTTTTGGTCCTGGTGGTTCATCATAGCAATACTAAGCCAGACTAAGACAGTGTCTCTTCACAGCAGTAGAACAGTGTCTAAGATGCCCATAGGGTTTGAAAGCTTGGTCCCCAGTTGGTAGAACTCTTTGGGAAAGATTAGAGGTATGACCTTGTTGGAGGAGGTGTGTCACTGAGGGTGAGCTGAAAGGTTTCAAAAGCCTATATCAAGCCCAGTTAGCTATTTCTACCTCCTACTTATAGATAAGGATTCAAGCTCTCAACTACTGTTCCAATGCCTGCCCGCTTGCTGCCTGCCTGCCTGCCTGCCTGCCTGCCTGCCGCCTGCCTGCCGCCTGTCTGCTGCCTGCTTGCCTGCCTGCCTGCCTGCCTACCTGCCTGCCTGCCCGCTGCCTGCCTGCTGTCTGCCCATTGCCTGCCTGCCCGCTGCCCGCCTGCCTGCCTGCTACCTACCTGCCTGCCTGCCCGTTGCCATACTCCTCAATACAATGGTATAGGCTTTAACCCTCTAGAACTATGAGCCCCAAATTAAATGCTTCCTTTATAAGGTGTCTTGGTCATACGGTTATGGCATGGCAATAGAAAAATAATTAAGACAGCCATATCCAGGGAACACACACCTATGGATGTCCATTTATGCTTTGTTTTTGATTACATAATGGATCTGGACACACACATTAGCATTATCTGGAGCTGTAACTAAGAAGGACATGTCTGTACTGGTGCCCTGGATCACCAAAGAAAGAAAAACTGCTTTTAGAGTTCTGTCTCAGAGGGAAAAGAAATACAGAGTCCATCATACAAGGTTTGGCAACCAGAAGTCTGGTGGCACAGAAAGATCATAGTTCCAGGCTAGCCTGGGCTACATAGCAGCCTCTGTCTTAAGCACTCTCCCCTACCCTAAAAACTCAGTGATCTGAACTTGTAGGAGTGAGAGCTGAGCAGTTCTAAGGTTGGAAGGCTTTCTAGTTAAAGGAATTTGTTAGAATTTAAACTCCTCCAAGCCAGGATATACATTGAGAGCCTACAGACAACTTCTGGAATATGACAGGGTCTGTGTGATCCTAGAAATACTTAGGGATAAAGAACTTTTAGCTTGTGTGAGCCAGGTTCTGCTGGCTGGGTAGAAAGTGTGTATCAGACAGCACAGAGCTAAGCCCATCCCTCCTTTCTACCATAAGAAGTATGGAGCTGGGACCACCAAGGTAATTGTTCTGTGATCTCAAATATCCAGGCGAGAAATTTCCCATTCACACCAGTCCCCTCTATTCATAACACCAGTCTCCTCTGTTCACACTAGTCCCCTCTGGAGGAAATATATTTATTTTAACGAAGCTGCTTCTATTCAAAATTTTTCTAGTTCCCATGTAAAAAGTAGGGTGTTGTGTATATCTACACTCCCATCATTGGAGGGGCAGAATGGAATGTTCCTGAGCTCACTGGCTACTAGGGAAATCAATAAGCTCCACGTTCAGAGTGGAGAGTGATGGAGGAAGACACTGATCACTGGCCACCAGTCACACCCACACCCCCCCCACACACACACAGACACCCACACATGCTAGTGCAGGCATGCACACACATGGGCAGAAACTGGCACTCACATGTACAAGCAAACATTTATACACACACACCACTCATGAAAAGAACATCCCTGTATTATGTTAATATGACCATGTGCTCACCTCTGTTTTTTTGTCTGAGAAAACAGTCTGAGAAAGATTCAGTTTCTCTGCTCAGAAACAGCAATTCTCTTGGTCCCGTTTACTTCCTCACACTTCCCAGAAATTCGCTTTCTTGTTTCTCTTTCTCTTTAGTCAATGTCACGTGTCTGTCCCTTGGGGTAGTGGCTGTCACTTAAGCATGGCAGCACTGGGGTTTCTCTGGACATGGGGACTAGCTAGCAGTTTGAGATTATCTGCCGTCCACCTCTTTTCACAGTTTTCATCCTTGCTGGTCCCTTCCATGACTGAGGAAAGAATCCACCCTCCCTCACCCGGCCCCCCAAACAGTTTATGGTTTCTGAAAGCGGCTGCCTAAGAGAAACATTAGGAATCGCTTGCCCATCATCTCTGATGAGACTGGATTCTGATAGGGCCACTAGTCTGAGCGTGACAACCATGTTGAACTAAGACAATGCCATTTTTCCCATAACCTCCTTGTGCGAGAGGCCAGGATTAGGTATGGCACCCATCCTCATGAAAGCAGAGGGGCCTGGATTTGGTGATGGGGGGCTCCGGGCGAACTTTCCTTCCTGTCCCCTACAGAGAGGGGCTGGATCCTCAAGTTTCTGCAGGCTGCGGCCAGGCAGAGGGCGGAGCATCCGGAGGCCGGGGCTGCCCGGGGGCGTGGCTAGACCCGGCGGGCACGAGTTAAGGAAGGCGGCTTCCCCTGGCGCGTCAGTAGGCGAGCCTAGCCTCAGCGGGTGCGCTCGGTCGCTGGGTCCTCCTACCGTGGCGTCTTCGAGGTGAGTCCACCCACCGTCCTGGGCGCTCCCCGGCTCTGCGTTCCCCTCCGGGGGTCGGCGCCGAGCTCAGTTTGGTATCCGTTCGATCCTTCGCGGTGGCCTGCGCCTTGGTGGAGGAGGGGTGGGGGCGCCGGGTGCCACCGGGGAGCTCTGGGCCAGGCACGGGAGGGCCTGGGGCTCGCGCTTGGTCCTGGTCGGCTTGGGGACAGGCCTCCGGGTGGACCCGGGATTCCGGGGTCGCGCTTCCCTCGGCAGGTGCGCGCGGCCCGAAGACGGGCACGCTCGAGCGTGCGCTCGGCGGTGGCCGCCCACAAAGATGATCAAGGGGCGGCTGCAGTCTACAAATGGGCCCCTGGACAGACTCGGAACCCCAACCCAGACCCAGACCTTGGACTCCAGTGAAGGGCACTTTCCCTACACCTGTGGTCGCCACTGAGCCCACAGCTCACATTGGCCCCTAAACTGGGAGAGTGGCTGCCCCCTGCAACATCTCCACTACCCGGAATGGTATGAGCAGAGACTGGCTGCTGGTGCTTTTAAAAAGTTTGTTGAATGCTTGGCCAAATAACCCTGTAGGATTCGAGAAGAAATTTGCAGCCTTCAGCCACCAAGTGGCTGGGCCCATAAGATTTCACTCACTCATTCATTTTATTTTCTCAATGCACCAGGGGCGGGTCAGGGTTGAACTGTTGGAAGTTGTGAAAGGTTGGACTGGAGACCAGGTATTGCTGATTCTGGGATGGGATTGGCTCTCACCTGATAAGCCGTATGTGAACAATGAAGAGCAGGCTTGGGACCCTGCCCAGGCCTTCCTTACTTTCCCAGGCTATTGCCTGGTGCCAGGCCAGGCCAGCTTGTCTTTCTCGACTGCCTTGAGGCCAGATCTGGGGTGACCTAACTCTGGAAGGAGTTGGAGGAATAATGTGGGTTTTCCACATTCTGTCTCTACCCAGCCGGAAGACTTCACAGTCCTGAGTGTTCTCCTGAGCCTTGGGCAAACAACCTTAGGGCAAACCCTGGCAGTCAGCTTTGAGTGTTCCCTCAGGGAGTCTAGTCTTATGCTGGAGCATCGTTCCAGAGGATTCAACCCTTGAGTGGGCTGAGCTCTTGCAAACTTTTCTAGATAGGGAGCATTGGTAGGTAGGGATTGTGTATATCGGTGCCTCTGCTGGCATTCTTGCCTAGGAAAGGAATGGCTTTGGGGTTAGCAGGCATTCCACTTGCTGCGTGCAGGTTCCTGAGGTGCAAGGTGCTGTGTCCTGTTACTGTGGTCTGTAGTGTTGGGTACTCCTTTGATGATGGCTGATGCAGAGAGCTGCCTGGATGTGGCTGGCATGCACTCTGAAGAGATTTGGGTAGATCTTTGGTTACAGGGTGGGGATGGGGGGATGCTCTGAAAGGTGAGTTGAGAGTGTACCTGAAAGGGGAGCAATTAGGGCTGTTGTGGGGGAGGGGAGGGGATGTTCACAGCTTGATGTCACCTGCTTCCTCTTATTTGCAAGTAAGAATAGCCTACCGTGGGGCTCAACCATGCTGGGTGCCTAGACTCCGAAAGGGAGACTGGATGACACAGCCTTCTAGACATTTTGAAGGGCAGTGCATGCTATTTCTGATGTCCCTTTTCTCTGTAGTGAGAGGTTGAGGATTTGGGACCTACCTCCAGGCTGTGTTGAAGGCTACAGTATAGCCATTCTTATCAGGGATACAAATGAATCTGGTGGTTCCCTGGACGTTAGCTTGAGACTGAAATTCCTGCTGTGCGGGTCTGTGGTCACTGGACAGTTTGTTCTGTGGCTGCATCTCTGACCACCATTTACCAGGCTGTGGCCTTGGAGGGCAGCTAGTGTTTCTGGTTCTGGCCACTGTGCCTGGCTGGGCACCCTCAGAAGTCACATTTATCCTTCCCCATAGTCACAGGCCTGTAGAAGACAGCTGAATTGAAGCTGCAAGGTGGAGGGTGGCAGCGCCCAAACACCATACAGAGCTTTCTGTGCCTGGTGAGCAAATGGGGGGGGGGCACTTTGCTTTTCTTTACATTTTTTCTTTTTATAATCTATTTATTTGTATCTTATGTACATTGGTGTTCTGCCTATATATGTCTGTGTGAGGAATGGAGTTGTAGACAGTTATGAGCTGCCATGTGGGTGCTGAGACTTGAACCTGGGTCCTCTGGAAGAACAGCCAGCACTCCCAACCACTGAGCCATCTCTCTAGTTCCACAATTGTTTTTTTCAAGGCAGGGTTTCTCTGTAGCCTTGGCTGGTCCTAGAGCTTGAACCCACAGAAGTCTGCCTGCCTTTACTTCCAAGTGCTGTAATTAAAGGCATGTGCCACCAACATGGGGCTACAAGGTTTTTTTGTTTTGTTTTGTTTTGTTTTTTGTTTTTCTTTTAAGGCAGTATACTACATAGACTAGTCTCCAACTCCTGCTCAAGAGTATGTCTTTGCTGGACAGTGGTGCACGCCTTTAATCCCAGCACTCAAGAGACAGAGGCAGGTGGATCTCTGAGCTCCAGCCAGGGCTGTACAAAAACAAGCAAACCAAAAAGATTACTTCCTGCTTCAGCCTCCTAAGTCCTGGGACAATAGTGTGTATGTACCATTTGTATTAATAGTTCATTTCATAGTACAGTAATTAGAGACTAGATTATTACTTCCTTCTTCAGATAGGTAAACTGAGCAGAGAGAGACTAATTAACTTGTCCGGGGTCTCAAAATCAGATTCGGAACTCCTAGTTCTAACTACACTACATGCCTCCCCAGGGCCAGGCTCCACTTCCCAAGGGAGGTGCCTCGATGGGGCCTGATAGACCTCAGGTAAGAAATGCGAGAATGGCCGTAGACTCATTTGGGGCCTGGTATATGCTAGATGTCCACTGAGTCAGACACCCCCTTCCTGTGTGGACTTCTCTACTAGCTAGAGGGAAATAAGGCAGAAGCTGAAACTTTTTTAAAAAATAAAATAATTTATTTTTATTTTATGTGAATTGGTGTTTTGCCTGCATGTATAACTGTGTAAGGGTGTCAGATCTTGGAATTACAGACAGTTGTTAGCTGTCATGTGGATGCTGGGAATCAAACTCAGGTCCTCTGGAAGAACAGTTAGTGCTCTTACTTAACCATTGAACATCTCTCCAACCCTAGAAGCTGAAACTTTGGTGTCAGGAACATTTATGGCGGTGCTTCCCCCAAGAACCATCCTGGCAAGTGTCCACAGTTTCAGTTCAGTTTTTGTTTGTTTTTTTTTTTCCTTAAATCTCTTACTCTTCCGGTTTTCATTGATCCAAACAGAAGGGATATTTCAGACAAAAAGGTAATAGCATCTGTCTGAATGAACTAAAAAGCAACCATTTCTAAAGGTGCTGCCTGCCATATTAAAATTGAATTCTTAGCCGGCTTTAGGGTGCGTGACCTCATGCACATGCCAGGTGCAAAGAAGCCAGCAAGAACTAAAACAACAGACAGAATGAAACAAACAGAAAGTGGGGGGTGGACACACACTTTTAATCCCATCACTCGGGAGGTAGAGGCAGGTGGATCTCTGAGTTTGAGCCTGGTCTACAGAGTGAGTTTTAGAACAGCCAGGGCTCTTATACAGAGAAACCCTGCCTTGAAAAAAATTAAAAAATAACCCCCCCCCAAAAAAAAAACAAAAGAAGAGTCAGTGTGCTTTCTGGCATTATGCCTGGCAGGGTGTGAGATCTCTGACAATGGCCCTGCCCTAAGACCAGGCCTTCAGGAAGTAAAGCTGCCAGATGTAGGGAGGTTGTCCACCTGTGTGTCTTGGGACACACCCCAGCTCACAGTATACAAGCCTTTTTGCAAAACTTCCTGCCTGTTTTCTGTGGCCTATAGTGAGTCTATTTCCAGAAGACCTCCACAACAATGCCTAAGGCAGGTCTGTACTGCCTTAGGCTCAGGTTATCTCCTCAGTAATAAACCTTCTTTGTTTTGTTTTTGTTTTCTGAGGCAGGGTCTCAAGTTACCAGTTGGGTTTTCCTGTCACTATATCGCTGAGGATAACCTTGAACTTCTGATTTTCTGCCTTCCATCTCTCTCCCAATGCTGGGATTACAGACATGTGCCACCTTTCTTCAGAGACAATAGAAGAAATGGAGCTGAAGCCTGGTGTGTGCTGGCAGATCTTGGGAGCTCCGAGCCAGGGAGAATGTTGGGAGAATCCAGTTTGTCTGATCAAGAGCTGTGGGCTGCTGGCTTTTACCTGAGCCGGCAGCAATGGTCCCGTGTCTCCTGTCTATATTTGATCTAGTTTTCTTTTTTTAAAAAAAAATGTTTATTTTTTTATTTATGTGAATTGGTTTTTTTGCCTGCATGTATAACCATGTAAGGGTGTCAGATCTTGGAACTACAGACAGTTGTTAGTTGCCATGTGGGTGCTGGGAATCGAACTCAGGTCCTCTGGAAGAACAGACAGTGCTCTTAACCACTGAGCCATCTCTCCAGCCCCTTGATCTAGTTTTCATAACTAGTGCATACATACATACATGCTTCTCCTGTAATGGAGCTGTTCCCAATAAGCCCATCATGAATTGAAAAAGATTGCAAGTTGAAAAGGTATTTAGGGGGCTGGAGAGATGGCTCAGTGGTTAAGAGCACTGACTGCTCTTCCAGAGGACCCAGGTTCGATTCCCAGCACCCACATGGCAGCTCACAACTGTCTGTAGTTCCAGTTCCAGGCAAACACCAAGGCAAATAAATAAATAAGTTTTTTTTAAAGGTATTTAGTACACCTAAATACACTATGTTACCTTAGCCTACCTATGTGTCCTCAGAACAGACAGCTAGTCTTCCAAGGGGTATGTGTACCTCATGGACACAAAGAGACCACTGTGATGCTAGGCACCTGGAGATCCTGGAGCCCACCAAAGCAGCCCTGCTCTGAGTGAGGACATAGATTAGACTTCTGTGAGAACTTTCCAACAAGCTGCTTCTTATCAGTCTTGGCAAGGTGGGTTGGGACTAGGTGACATGTCTAGAAGAGGCCTCCAGAACCCACCACACCTCCTCAGTCTTGCATGTTGCCTTCCTATCTTGTACCATAGGGCTATCTTTCCCTGAGTTCCAGATAAGTCTCTGGCCAAGGCATGGCCTTGTTCTTCCTTGAATATCTTCTAGACATCAGAGAGACCACACTCACATCCTTACTGGGCTGACTGTGGGGAGCATGTGCTTACTTACCCCATTAGGCAAGATGATTGCGCATCTCACCTGTTGTTGGTCCTAATCTCCCTATGAGAAAGCAAACAAGGCTGTTGTCCCCTTAACAAGTAAGGGAAAGGTTGCTTTCTTCTAGGGTGTGGGAGACAGGAAACTGCTGTTCCCCAGCGCTGGCCCACTGCCAGTTCTGGCCCTTGACGTGGTGCAAGCATCCGTCATCTTTTCATTATATTCTCTGCTGCATTCTCCATGACAAGGACAGAAGAGGGGTGGGAACAGAAGGCACAGGGCAAAGGCATGCAGACACTGCAGAGCGGCCTCTGGGACATCTGTGCCCCCTCTGCTGGCTCACGCACTGGACATCTGACTCCCTTTCTAGTCATCTTGCCCCACCCAGTGCTTAGATCTTTCAGAAGCCCAAGCCTGGGTCCTGGACAGGGAGGGAAAGCCAGCGACTATATCTTTAAGAGCCATGAGTAATGGAATAGCCCAAGTGACATGGTACACGAGCCCCTCATACAACCCCTCAGCTACGTGTACTTTTTTTTTTTTTTTTCAGTGCTAGTATTTAAAACACAGAGTCTACTGCTGAGCTACACTCTTGTTCTTAAAACCATTGCATTGCTGGTGTGATGGCTCATGTCTGTAATGCCAGCTCTTAGGAATCCAAGGCAGGAGGCTGAAAACAATCCTAAATTTGTCTCAAAACCCAAATAAGGGGCTGAAGATCTAAGTACTTAGTTCAATCCCCAGCACTGAATAAACGTGGCACAGTGGTTCACATTTGTAATCTCAGCACTTGGGCAACAGAAGATCACTCTTTTTTAAAAATTTTATGTGAATTTGTGTTTTGCCTGCATGTATAACTGTGTAAGGGTGTCAGATCTTGGAATTACAGACAGTTGTTAGCTGCCATGTGGATGCTGGAAATTGAACTCAGGTCCTCCGGAAGAACAGTCAGTGCTCTTAACCGCTGAGCCATCTCTCCAGCCCCAGAAGATCCCTCTTGCCTGCATATCAAGTTCATACTAGGCAAGCACTCTACAGGCTGAGCTGTGTCCTCAGTCTGTGTGCATGGGTGTTTTGCTTGCACCTGCATGCCTGGTGCCCTGGAGACCAGAAGAGGGTGTCAGATCCCCTGAAACTGGAGTTAACAGACCATTGTGAGATGCCCCATGGGTTCTGGGAATCAAACACAGGTCCTGTAGAGGAGCAGCCAGTGCCTCTAATAGTGGAGCGTCTCTCAGGCCCGTGTATCTTTTCATTTAATGTATTCATTTTGTTATGGGACACACCTAAGCCTGCATATGGAGATCAGATGACAACTTGCTGAAGTCCTTCCTTCCATCTGTGGGTCCTCAGGGTTACCTTCAGGTCTACAGGCTTGACACTCATGCCTTTAGTTTCTGGTCAACTCACAGGCCACTTCCATATTCTTGCTACCGTCCCTTGTCAAATGCTTTGTAAATTTTCTCCTTACATTGGCTTTGAAACCACTGTGCAGATCAGGCTGTCCTCACACTGGAGGCATTCCTGGAGTTTTAGCTTCCTGAGTGTTGAGATTACACTTACACATTTTTATCTTCCCAGTAATATCTTTTGAGTCATAAAAGGTTCCAATTTTGAAGACTAATTTATATGATTTCCTCTTTTGTTACTTGCCTATGGGCTTTGTCTAAGATATTGCCTAGTACAAATCAAGATTTCCTCCCATGTTCTCTTTTTATTTTCAAAATTATGTGTGTGGGTGTTTTAACTGCGTGTATGTCTGTGTACCATCTGTGTGTCTGGAGACCTCAGAGGCTAGAAAAGGGCATTGGATCCCTGAGACTGGAGTTACAGTTGTGAGCTACTATGGGGATACTGTAAATCAAACCCAGGTCTTCTGGAAGAGTAGCCAGTATTCCTAACTGCTAAGCCATCTCTCCAGTCCCCTGTGTTCTTTTTAAAGTGTTATAGGTTAGCTCTTAACATTTAGGCCTATCTTTTCTTTTAAAAATTTGGTATTTGGGCTGGAGAGATGATTCAGAGGCTAAGAGCACTGGCTGCTCTTCCAGAAATCCCGAGTTCAATTCCCAGCAACTACATGGTGGCTCACAACCATCTATGATGACATCTGGTACCCTCTTCTTATGTGTATATACATAATAAATAATTTTTTTTAAAAAAATCTCTCTCTAAAAAGAAAAAAAGAATTTGTTATTTGAAGCCAGGTGTGGTATTTCGCACCTTTAATCTCAGCACTCAGGAGGCAGAGGCAGATGGATCTCTATTGGAGAGCAGCCTGTACTCCAGAGTGAGTTTGAGGACAACCAGAGCTACATAGTAAAACCATCTTTAAAAGAACAAAAACACAAACAGTATTTGTTCTGGAGAGGTGACGGTTCAGTGGTTAAGAGCACTGGCTGCTCTTTCAGAGGACTTGGGTGTGATTCCTGGCATCCACATAGTGGCTCACCACCCTTTGTAACTCCAATTCCAGGGGATCTAACATCCTCTTCTGGCCTCCATGAGTACTGGATACACATGGAGTGCACAGAGTTACATGGAGACAAAACACCATATACACAAAATAAAAATAAAATAATGTGTTATTTGTAGAAAGGTTTCTGGGGGGCTGGAGAGATGGCTCAACGGTTAAGAGCACCGACTGCTCTTCCAGAGGACCCGGGTTCGATTCCCAGCACCCACATGGCAGCTAACAACTGTCTGTAGTTCCAGTTCCAGGCAAACACCAAGGCAAATAAATAAATAAATAAAGTTTAATATAAAAAAAAAAAAAAAAGAAAGAGATTTCTGGCTCGGACTAACCCCATGTTTTGGACCTGCTCACCACTGCTTATCTGGACCAGCAATCCCAAAGTCCCAAAGAAACACACAGATGCTTATATTAATTACATGCTGTTTGGCCCATGACTTAGGCACATTGCTAGCTAGCTCTTTCATCTTAATTCAACCCATTTCCATTAATCTGTACTGCCACGTGGCTCACCTGTGTTACCTACCTTACGTGTTGATTCTTGGGTGGCTGGATTGTGTCTTCCTCTTTCTCGGCTCTCTCTCTCCTATGTTTCAATTTCCCCGCCTACTTCTAAGATGCCTGCCACAGGCCAAGACAGTTTATTTATTTCACAGCATAAAGAAAGACATTCCCACATCAGTTATTTAGTGACTCTTTCTGTGTAGCTTCGAGTCATCTCCTGGCACATCTAACGTCCCAGTGATTTTACTCTTCTGAACTTGGCTTTCACCAAGGCCGACTGCTTAGGGAGTATATCAGGATGCCAGAGAAGCCCGCCACCTCAGGGAGCAGCTGCAGCCTTGTTTGTGGCATCATTTGCCCTGTTTGCTCACCAACAGTTGGGCTCAGTTCCTCTTAGGTGACTCATAACAACTTTATCAGAGTGACCTGGTTTGTATGCGGAAGTAGATCGATCTTCTGGTAATGATGCCCTGACCCATCATGTCCTGTGTTTGCTGATGCTGCTGAAATTTCTGTGTCTACCTCTGTACAGTATCTATGGCCAGTGTTTATCTGATAGGAAAGACCTCTATCATCTATTTTTTTTCAAATGTGTTTACTTTCATGTGTCTATTTCCCCATCATGCACACACACACACACACACACACACACACACACACACACACACACACACACATATATATATCATATGGGTGTCTGGTGCCTGTGGAGGCCAGAAGGACAGAAGGAGTCAGATACCCTGGAACTGGTGTTAGAAACAGTTGGGAGCCACTATATGGGTACTGGGACTCAAACCCAGGGCCTCTGGAATATCTGCCACTTCTCTTAATTGCTGAACCATTTCCGCAGCCCTCCCAGCATCCATCTAGGGATCTTTTGTATGACATCAGACAGAGGTACAGATTCATGCCTCTGCTAATAAATGTCCCCGAAGTCCTTGATTAAAATACTTTTCTTGCCCCTGGCAGTGGCGCAGCAGTCAGACATTGATGAACCATGGATGGATGGATCTTGAGGTTGTTCACTGTTCTCTGTTTCTCTTTAACCAGGCCCATGCTGTCAGGACTCTCTAGCGTTATATATAGTAAGTTTTAAAATCAGGAAGTAAAAATCTGTCTATTTTGTTTCTTTTTAAGATTGGCTATTTTTGAAAATGTCCTCTGCATTCCCGTATGAATTTAGGAACTGTTTGTCACTTCTGCAGCAAAAGCCAGCATAGTTTCTATAGGAACTATACTGAATCTGCAGATGGTGTGGGGTGCTGCAGTCTGATGGGGTGGTGCCTTCCCACCCGGAACAGATGCTAGCCTTTGCTTTTTTTTCTCTCAACAATGTTTGTAGTTTTCATTTAGTGTCCAGGCCTGATTCTTATATTAAATTTATTTCTAACTATTTTAAATGTTTTATATGTGCATTTTAAGTTTTTTTTCACAGCACTGGGATTGATCTCAGGCTCTTGGTAGACATGTATTCTACTGTAGAGCTACAGGCCCAGATCTTAGTATTTTCTATTTCTTGGTGCTATAACAAGCATTTAATTTTATTTTGGATTATCAATGGTGTATAGAAAAACAGCCCTATGGGTGTTTTCTTCTCTAGAGAATTGCTTTCCTAGAGAATTTGTTATAGTAGCTTTTTATTTGTGGATTTTTAGTGGGTGATATTTGTCAGGTCAGTATGTGCAAGGGCATCCTGGTAGATTCCAGTGTTCAGCCAGGCTTGAAAATTACTGAGTGGGGACTGGAGAGATGGCTCAGCGGTTAAGAGCACCGTCTGCTCTTCCAGAGGACCCGGGTTCAATTCCCAGCACCCACATGACAGCTAACAACTGTCTGTAGTTCCAGTTCCAGGCAAACACCAAGGCAAATAAATAAATAAATAATAAATAAATAAAGTTTTTAAAAAAAGAAAATTACTGAGTGAGCTGGACATCATAGCACTGACCTGACATCCCTGTACCTGGGTGGTCAAGGCAGGAATGGAACTTGCTGACCAGTGTGTCTGGCACCCCTGTCTTCCATTTTGAATTTTAGCACTGGTACATGACAGATAAAGTAGTCTCTTTGTTTGCACGTGAAGGATTTGGTTTTACAGTCTTAACATCTGTTCATTATTATGAATGGGTGGCACATCTATTCTCTGTCGAGAGGAAGTACCTGTAGTATGACTGTTTTCTCTTGAGTCCTCAGTCTCTTGACTCAGTTTAGTGTCCAGTGGGAAGACCAGCATTTGTTACCTATGAGTTTGGGTCTCTCCCTCCTGCAAACCCTCCCACTCTGTGTGTGTGTGTGTGCTTGTGTGTGTGTTTTCCAAGTTTAGTTTTTTGTAAACTTGACACAAGCTAGAGTCATGTTGGGGAGGTGGAGTGGGGGGGGAAGAGTCTCAGTTGAGAAAATGCCTCCATCAGATTGGCCTGTAGTGAAGCCTAAAGGGCATTTTTAGGATTGATGATTGATGTGGGAGGCCCAGCTTACTTTGTGGGGAGTACCACTCCTGAGAAGGTGGTTTTGAGTGGTACAAAAACGCTGGTCAAGCATACCAGTAAGTGGCACTCCTCCATGGCTTCTGCATCAACTCCTTTCTCCAGGTTCCTGCCCTGATTTCCCTCAGTGATGGGTGGTTACCCGAGAGCTGTAAACTGAAATCCGTACTTTCATCCCCAGATTGGTAAAACAATAGAAAGTAAACATTCCCAACCCCAACTCCCTCACAGTGACCCTAGGCAGCCTTGTTTTCAATTTAAGACGAGTCAGTAGCCTAGGCCAGCCTTGAACTTGTTATCCTCCTGCCTCAGCCTTGTGAATGGCTGCAGTCGTAGGTTTGTGCCTTGTGTTTGTTCTTGACCTGAGCCAAAGCTGGTGCTGGAATCTGTAGTTGAGAAAAGCTAAAGCCCTTTGCCTCTCATGTGAACCTGAAAAGTTGCTCCAATCATCGGGGTTCAGGCTCTGGAGTGTCTGATGCTGGAGAAGCACTATTTGGATGAGTTACTTATATAAGTCACTCATGACTTTTTTTTTTTAACTTTATTTATTATTTTATTTATTTATTTGCCTTGGTGTTTGCCTGGAACTGGAACTATAGACAGTTGTTAGCTGCCATGTGGGTGCTGGGAATCGAACCCGGGTCCTCTGGAAGAGCAGATGGTGCTCTTAACCGCTGAGCCATCTCTCCAGCCCCCACTCATGACTTTTTAAATTGTGCTTCTACATTTGGAATATGAACAAAAAATTGGAATCATGTTAATGCTCTAGATATTTTAGATTTTGTTTTCTTTTTGATGTAGAGTTGTGAACTGGGGTCTTGCTCATACTGAGCATGTGCTCTGTCACCCAATTCCTTAAGAACAAAACAAACAAACCTCTAATAGAAACAAACTCAGAAAAGTTTCAAGGTTCCAAACACATAAATAAGGTATTACAAGAATTAGCTATACATTTATTCTACTTATCTTCCGCTCTTACATTTCTACGGATTTTCTTATGAAACCAGCTAATATTTTTTTTTACGTAATATTTACCTCTAGGAAAGTTGTAAATTTATGTTCAGATAAATTAGATCACTATTCCTTTTGTGGGTGGTGGGGAGGTCTTCATGTAGCCAGCTCTAGCTGACTGAAGTACTGCTTCTGCCTCCTGACTAGCTGGGATTACAGTCATGTACCACTGCACCCAGCTTTTGAAACTGAAAATTAAAATAAATACTTTTCTGTTTTTGTTTGGGGCAGGGTCCCTATAGGTTTGGATTGTCTGAAATTCAGGGTGACCTGAAATTCACAGAGATCAGCCTTGTTGCCTTCAGAGTGCTGGGATTAAAGGCATGTACAACCACACTCAGCCTAAAAAATACTTGTTGAATCATCTGATCCCTGTGAAATAGTTTTGTTTTTATTTTTTCCACAGGGTAGGGGCATATGTGTGTATGAATGCACATGCATGTGGTGGATGTGGGAATCTCAGTTAGGTAAAATCTTGCAGGCGAACCCTGATCTGGTATAAAAGACTCCTATCTTGACCTTCAGAGGCTGGAACTGTTGCCAGACTGCCAAACCCACCGGTTGTTTAGGTGGATTCTAGGCATCTAAACCCAGATTCTCACACTTGCATGGCAAGGACGTAACCACAGAGATATGTTCCTAGTCCCCGAAAATTTAATATTTCTTTTTAAAAGCCAGGTCTTAATATGTAACTCTGACTATCCTGAAACAAACCAACAACAGTAACAACAACCAGAAAACCACTTCTGCTTGTTTTTTGAGACAGGGTCTCTCTATGTTGCTTTGGCTGGTCTGGAACTGGCTGTGTTGACCAAGCTGGCCTCAACCTCACAGAGATCTGCCTGCCTCTACTTGAGTGCTGGAATTAAAGGCATGAGTCACATCTGGCTCTTTAAAAAAAAAAAAAAATTAAGCAATTTATGTTTTTTTAAATTTTATTTATTTATGGCTATTTATGGCCAGGCATGGTGGTGCACACTTGTTATCAGACTGGTCTAGATAGCCAGTTCCAGGCCAGCAAGGTTACGTAGTAAGATTCTGTCTTTTTTTTTCTCTCTTTTTAAGATATTTCCATGCATCACGTATATAACATCTTTTCATCATTTGCTATGCTTTATTTAATAGGATGGTGTCCCTTTATGTTTTGTCCTGCTATGTTCCCCTTGCTGGTCCAGGTCTGGAGACCAAATGAGCTTCCACCTCCCCAGTCTCTGGTACTGTTAATCCACATCACGGTACCGGGCTTATGGAGTCAGAAAGAGTCTCTCCGCTCTGCGATTTCCTGGTCCTAAGTAATACTCAGTGGGTAAAGACATTTGCCTGACAAGTCTGGTGACCTGCAGTTTGATCCTTGGAGCTTATGTAGAGATATAAAAAGATTACTAGCTCCACAAAATTGGCCTCTGACCTTGGCACGTGCTGCGGCGGCACATGCCACTGCTGTCATGCTCACTTGTGAGCTCTTGCAGGAAGTGCACGTGTAAAATAAGAAATAAAAGTACACCGTGGTGATGTTTTGTGTATCCTCTAAGAAATAAAGATTGCCTGAAGATCAGAGGACAGAGCCAGCCACAGAGTTAGCCGTAGAGTCAGGCAGTGCGGGCACACTACTTCCCAACCCTAGGAAGATTGAGACAGAAATCGATATGGCTGGGTAGAGAAAGGAATATAAGGTGGGAGGAGACAGGAGTTCGGCCTTTCTCTCTCTTGGCTCAGGACTCAGAGGTGGAAACAGGACCTTCCCTTTCAGCCTGAGGATTCAGTGGTGGTGAGAAGTTTCTCTAGTGGCTTATTCCTCTGCTTCTCTGGTCTTTCAGCTTTACCCCAATATCTGGCTCCGGGTTTTTATTATAAGATCAATTAGGATTTTTGCAACAGTGCACACCAATAATAAATTTTTAAAGTGATTTTTTTTTTCTAGTTTGCACCAGAATTTGAAAAGAAAGTGGAGTCCAGCAGCTGGAAAATGAATTTTATTGTTGTGGTTTATAATGCCCATGTCTGAAGGGAAGGTGTGAAGTAGTTCTGTACCAGCCAAACCTGCTGCTGACACGTCACTTCTCAGAGGTTCCTCTTTCCTCCCCGTGGAACCTGCCCGATTGACTCTAGACAGCAAAGTAACTTTTGCCATCACATATTGATTGACGTGGGGTGGAGGGCAGAACAAAGCTCACTGTTTATGAAACAGGCAGGCAAGGTTTGTGTTATTAATGGATAACCAAGTCTGTTTGCAGGTATATGTGGTCCTGTTTTGTTTTAATTAGCCATCCTGCTGCCTCATGCTTCTGACAACACTTGATATGTATTGCTTCCTAAAATTAGACCTTAGATTTAGGGGGGAAGGTCACTTTATTGATTTACTTATTCATGTTTTTGTATGCTGAGAATGGAATTCTCAGGGCTGTGCTCATGTAGGCAGGTGCTCTACCATCAAGCTTTGTCCCAGACCTTTTAGGATCTTTACACCTAAAGCTGTGTTGGGTAACCCTAGAAAATCTCAGATTTGGCTATTTGTCTTGTAAAAAGAAAAAAAAGGAAGACGGGAGAGGTGAGTGCTAGGAATGGAACCCAGGTCCTTTGGAAGGGCAAACACTGAGCCATCTCTCCATCCCCCTTTATTGTGTGTGTGTGTCTGTGTGTGTATCTGAGTGTGTGTCTGTGTGTGTATGTGTGTGTGTATGTGTGTGTATCTGAGTGTGTGTGTGTCTGTGTGTGTGTCTGTATGTGTATGTGTGTCTCTGTGTGTTTGTGTCTCTGTGTGTGTCTGTGTGTTTGTGTCTGTGTGTGTGTCTGTGTGTGTCTGTATGTGTATGTGTGTCTCTGTGTGTGTGTCTCTGTGTGTGTGCACTCATGCCTGCACATGGAGGTTAGAATAGTACATCATCAGATACCTCTGGAGCTGGAGTTACCTGACATGGGTCTAGGAATGGCCTTGAAGTTTTCTAGAAGAGCAAGAAGCAGTTCTAACCACCAGACATCCCTCTAGCCTCCAATCAGTCCCTTAAAAAACATGCTTTGTTTTCATGTTGTTGAGGGTCTAGCTCAGGGCCACAAGCATGTTAGGTACTGCTGAGTCCAGACCCTCTGGAGGAGCAGTCAATGATCTTAACTGTTGAGCCATCTCTTCAGCCCCCACCTTGATCAGAAGGTCATCTACTGCTCTCCTTCCTGCGTGCTGGGGTTAGAGGTGTGTGCCATCACACTGTGTCACCCAGGGCTTCCTACATGGGAGGCGAGCACTCTGCCAACAGAGCTTCCTCTCCAGCCCCGAGCAGTTATAACATGGCACTGGACTGGGTTTGTTTTTCTTTCTATTAAATAATGAATTAAATATTTAACATTTGTTCACTTAAAAAGGTTGAGAACTCGGAGCTGGAGAGAGAGATGGCTCAGTGGTTAAGAGCACTGGCTGCAGGGGCTGGAGAGATGGCTCAGCGGTTAAGAGCACCGTCTGCTCTTCCAGAAGACCCGGGTTCGATTCCCAGCACCCACATGGCAGCTAACAGCTGTCTGTAATTCCAGTTCCAGAGGATCTGACACCCATGGCAAAACTCTAATGCACATTAAATTTTAAAGAAAAAATTTAAAAAAGGTGGAAAACGTGTTATGTTTTTTGGGTTATTTCTTGAGCATTCATCAGCTGAACATCTGGGTGGCTTTTTCTTCTGTGGCTCTTGGGTCGGTGGCATTCTGTATTCTGTTCTTGGTGAGTGAGTGATTAAGTAGGATGTGACTTTCTGCGGAGTGTTTATCACATTTCTATTAATTAGCTGTGTGGATAAACTTCAGTGGGGGGGGGTTGTAGGTATTTGTGCAGCCCAGTGCAGCCCAGATGGAATGAGATCCTGGCAGTCAGGAGCCCAGGCATACTGAGCGCTGCAGCTCAAATGGAAAGTATTCAGGCAGTCGGGAGCCAATGACCACAGGCCACAGTAAGCATAGGCAGCAGCTTACAGCTCTGCTCCAGGGAAAGGCTCCCCTGTTAACAGCTCTCCTGGGTAAAGTTGCTACAGTGACCCTCTGAAGGCTTCCTTTCCGCTCCACTGCTAGCTGCTCTCTCTGTTCAGGGAATGTAACAGCTTGGTCCTGCCAGGGAAGGTCTCCTGGGCCGCAAGAGTGTTACAGCTTCACTTCCTCAGCTGATCTCTGTCCATGCTGCTCCAGGGAAAGAAGATCTTCACCCAAACCTCATTTAAGAGATTTATTGGGGAGCAGACCTAGTAGTCTGGACCTGGCAGAGGCAATGCTGCAGGAGAAAGCACTCAAGTTTATGAATTCCTCAGAGAAAGAAGACTGTAAAAATGGCGAACCCCCTAGGAAGATGATACCAGAGAAGAATTCATTTAGACAGACTTACAACAGCTGTGCCAGGCTCTGCATAAACCGGAGACAGTATGTCTGACAAGCACTGCTATGCAGACTGAAAACTGTGTGGCCAAAACAAAACTTGCCAATGGCACTTCCAGTATGATTGTGCCCAAGCAGCCAAGACTCTCAGCAAGCTATGAGAAAGAAGGAACTGTGTGTCAAGTATTTTGAGCAGTGGTCAGAGTCTGATCAAGTGGAATTTGTAGAACAGCTTTTGTCCCAAATGTGTTATTACCAGCATGAGCACATCAACTCTTACCTAAAACCTATGCTGCAGAGGGATTTCATAACGGCTCTGCCAGCACCGAGTCTGGACCATATTGCTGAGAACATTCTGTCATACGTGGACGCCAAATCACTGTGTGCTGCTGAGCTTGTGTGCAAGGAGTGGTACCGGGTGACGTCGGATGGCGTGCTGTGGAAGAAGCTCATCGGAGGATGGTCAGAACAGACTCTCTGTGGAGAGGCCTGGCAGAGCACAATGGTGGGGACGGTACCTATTCAAAAACAAGCCCCCTGATGAGAATGCTCCTTTCAACTCCTTTTATAGAGCACTTTATCCTAAAATTATACAAAATATTGAGACAATAGAATCTAATTGGAGATGTGGATGGCATAGTTTACAGAGAATCCACTGCCGAAGTGAAACGAGCAAAGGAGTTTACTGTTTACAATATGATGACCAGAAAATATTAAGCGGCCTTCGAGACAACACAATCAAGATCTGGGATAGAAGCACATTGGACTGCAAGCGGATTCTCACAGGCCACACAGGCTCTGTCCTGTGTCTCCAGTATGACGAGAGAGTGATCATCACTGGATCATTGGATTCTACTGTCAGAGTGTGGGATATAAATGCAGGTGAGATGCTGAACACATTGATTCACCGTTGTGAAGCCGTTCTGCACCTGCGCTTCAATAGTGGCATGATGGTGACCTGCTCCAAAGATCGCTCCATTGCTGTATGGGATATGGCCTCCCTAACTGACATCACCCTCAGGAGGGTGCTGATGAGACGGCCGAGCTACAGTCAATGTTGTCGACTTTGATGACAAGTACATCGTTTCTGCATATGGAGATAGAACCATAAAGGTGTGGAACACAAGTACTTGTGAATTTGTAAGGACCCTAAATGGACACAAACGAGGCATCACCTGTTTGCAGTACAGAGACAGGCTGGTGGTGAGTGGCTCATCCGACAACACTATCAGATTGTGGGACATAGAATGCGGTGCATGTTTACGAATGTTAGAAGGCCATGAGGAATTGGTACGCTGTACTCGATTTGATAACAAAAGGATAGTAAGTGGAGCCTATGATGGATCTTATGGCTGCTCTGGAGCCTCGTGCTCCTGCGGGGACTCTCTGTCTACGGATGCTTGTGGAACATTCTAGATGAGTTTTCCGACTCCAGTTGGATGGATTTCAGATTGTCAGTACAAATGATGACACAATCCTCATCTGGGATGTCCTAAATGATCCAGCTGCCCACACTGGACCACCCCGCTCCCCTTCTCGGACATACACATACATCTGTAGATAAAGAACCCAACACTGACCTCATACTTGCCCAGGACTTGTTAATGTTGCAGTATTTAGCATACATACCCGGATTCCCCGGATGAGTCAGCGAGGAGCAGGGCTCTGACACTCATGTTGGGACACAGTCGATCAGCAGCTCGGCACACTGGCTGCTACAGTGCTGCTGCTGTCAGAGGACGTCTCTATCTTGTGTGAATGATTGGGACTTTGAGGCCTCCCTTCCCATCCCCTTCCCACACCCCTGTACCTGTCTCTCCCCCATTGGGTTCCAGACAAAGATGACTTATAAATATATTTAGTGTTTTGCCAAAAAAAATAAAAATAAAAGAGATTTATTGGGAGGGAGGGTCCAGGAGAGTGTGGCTGGCAGCCCGGGATGAGAGAAGGGGGAAGGCTGTGTGTGGGCTCAGGACTTAGGGCTTGTGTGTGTTGGGGGGGCTTTCTAGGGAGACTTCCAGGGTGGGGATTGGTCAGATTTTTTATTTTTTTTTTAGCCCTAATTTAGGTTTTTGGTTTCAGGGCCAGAGTGGTTTTTTTTCTTTTCCACTGGCTCTTTTGGGCTTTGGGGCTCTAATTTCAGGGCCAGGGCATATTTCTTTCACTGGCTCTAATTCTAGGGCCAAAGTGTGTTTCTTTGGTGCTGGTTTTAGAGTCAAGGCACGTTTCTTTTTGGTTCTGGGTTCAGGGATAAAGTATTTCTTTCACTGGCTCAGGTCTTAGATCCAGGATAGGTTTCTTTCACTGGCTCTGGGTCCAGAGTCAGGGTGAGTTTCTTTGGCTGGACACATTTCTCTACGGGGAACACTACCCGTGGGTCATAGAGCACTCAGCTCTGTGTGTAACCACATGTAAGTGCTTTGCCTACTTCCTGCCTGGTGTGGCCTGTGTCTACACGCCGGGCACGCTGGAGGGGGACTTTGATGATGCTCAGAGTGTGCTCAGCTGCTTCAGGACATTTGGTTTCCATGGTTCAAGAGAAACTCTCGGGGCCCAGGAAAGCGAGGTGGTGGCTGATTACACTCACGTGAGCCGTTGTCTGTTCATCTCCACATGTGGCCCAGAAACACAGCTCTCCTGCACAAGACTCCACCTGGTGGCTCTGGAGGACGTGGCTCCTGCTATAGCAGTGACTGACAGCCATGACCGCCAGGAGATGCTTGCAGAATGCCTGCACACCTGTGTCTCATACTTCTGGGAGTAATAGATGTCAAACAAGATGGCTTTTTAAATAATTTTGTTTGTTTATTATTGTGTGTATATGGTAGAGTCAGAGCACATGGGTGTGGAGGTCAGTGGAACCTAGAATCGGTTCTCCTTCAACCTTTCACATCACACCAGGCCGGAAATTGGGTCAGCAGCTGGCAAGGACATTGTGGCCTGCTCCTGGTTGTAGCTTTTGAGGAACCTCCACACTACTTTCCCTGGTAACCATGCTAAGCATTTTCAGTAACAGGGTATACAGTGAAGGACATACATTTTTAAAACCATGCAACAAAACCTTTATTCAACAGAGGTTTGGCTGTTACTGAAACTTTTGTTTTTTGAAGCATTTGTTTTGTGTGTGTGTGTGTGTGTGTGTGTGTGTGTGTGTGTGTGTGTGTGTTTGAGACAGGTTTCTCCCTATAGTCCTAGCTATCCAGTAACTTGCTTTGTAGACCAGGTTTGACCTCGGGTCTGCCTGCCTCTGCCTTCCAAATGTTTTGATTCCAGGTGTGCATTGGCACACCAGGCTACTACTGAAACTTATAATTTCTACACTTACATGGGAGCAGATGGCTTTAGTGCAGAGTAACGCCATCAGTGCCCGCTGGAAATGCAGATTGAAGAAGTAACAGCCACCCCTCATGTGGAGAACCAGGTGCAAGCTTGACTCTTGGTAGATCAAATGTATGGTCATCTTCCAGCTACCTTCCTGCAAAGATGCGCCTCTGCTGGTTGCTGGTGGGAGGTGCCTCCTCCACCTTGGCTTCCCTTTCTCCATGGTGTTGTGGGCTCCTCCACCTCTAGGGCGCGCTGGTCATGCTGGTCAGAACAGAGATTCGCATTTTAACCTGACAATGTGATGAAAGTGCAACCTGAAACACCTAGTCGTAAGAGCCTCCACACTGGACAAACACGCTTGTCTGGACAGGCTTCATTTTTCCTTTCTGTGTGTGGGTGTGTTTTGTTGTTGTTGTTGGTTTTTTGTTTGTTTTTGAGACAAGGTCTCTCTGTGTAACAGCCCTGGCTGTCCTGGAATTCACTCTGTAGACCAAGCTGGCCTTGAACTAAGAGATCTGCCCCAGAGTGCTGGGATTAAAGGTGTGCACCTCCACTGCCTGGTTGGATATACTTCTTAAATTCAGTTCTCGAATAGCTTTGGTCCAGTCGGTGTGTGATGGATCAGAAGGCTTTGTGACAGACACATTTTACCAGCCAAGCTGTCTTGCCAGCACAAAGTGATCCATCCTCCAAACTTTATTTTCTTCCCATGAAGTTGGAAAGCACACTGTCTGCTCAGCCTTATTGTGTGGGAAATGGGTTGGTGCTGCTGGGGGGCCCCGATCCTGTAAAGCAGATATGTGCAGGTATCTGTGACTAACTGGGAAACTCGCCAACTAATGTGAGGATTAACTATAGAAGTATTCGTGTGGGATGCACTGATTGGCCCGATCAGTCTTCCTGAGTGTGGGTAGCAGAGCTGAACTCTGGAGAACTGGCCTCTGAGGGTGCCCCGTGGAGCACCAGCGAGGCTACGAGGAGGAAGACTGCAGGGCTGACTGACCGATTGTTGCTCTGGTTCTGTGTGGAGGGTAAACAAGGCACCCAGGCTGAGAGCCAGTGGTGGTGGGTCGGTATGTCCCCAGCCGCAGGTGTGGAAGGTCCTGCATCCTGATGGGCCCCATGGAGACACTGCTTCAGGGATCGGGATCGGCCACCTGCAGCATCTGTCTGTTCTTTTTCAGGTTGTGTTCTGGATTCTGAGCCAGCACTGGTTGGACTGCACAGCTTGTGCCATGGACTCTCAGGTTAGACTCTGGCTTCTTTCCATTTTGTTCTTCCTGAATGTCCCTGTTAATGGTGCAGCCCAGTCCCTCATTTCACAGGTCTTCAGAGATTCACCTCAAAGACCCAACAGAATTGGTCTCCATTGGCACTTGATAGGGGCTTGGTGTAGAATGGGGAATGTTCCAGAGGATGGACTGGTATGACCGTCAGCCTGTAGATGTGCAACAGCCACACAGACTGGTTGTAGAAACAGGAGAGATCTGGGCTCCTGCTTACCCAGGCTGGGCTGAACTGGCTGTGGGCAGTAGTGATCGCTCAGTCTTCCAATGTGTCCTCTTCCAGTCAGCCACAGTCTGCAAGTCAGGGCTGTTGTCTCTGGCTGTCCTGCAGGCCCTAGAGAATGGCTTCCTCCTGCTGCCGTCCCTCCTTTTTACCTGTGGCAGAAAAGCTGAGACACAGAAGTTAGGTAGCCAGAGAGATGAGGCCACAGTGAAATGTTGACATTTTCTCTTTATCTTGGCATTTGACTCTATCCCCCAATCAGAAATTGTATTTTATTATAGAGGTTTCTGACTTTCTGAATTTTTTATTCCAGCTTTTTACGGTAAACTATCATAAAGTTAGCATTTATTGTATCTATCAAGTGCACAGTTAAGGCACATTAAGTGACGCGAGTTTCATTTCTAAGCTTTCTTGTACTGTACAGGCATTGCTGGATGCTCCTCCCCAGTGATCCTTCTGACTGCTCCTCCCCAGTGATCTCCCTAATGCTCTTCCCTAGTGCTCCTCCTAGCAATCCTTGCCAGTGCTGCTTCCTGGTGCTCCTCCACAGTGCTCCTCCCCAGTGATCCTTCTGACTGCTCCTCCCCAGTGATCTCCCTAATGCTCTTCCCTAGTACTCCTCCTAGCAATCCTTGCCAGTGCTGCTTCCTGGTGCTCCTCCACAGTGCTCCTCCCCAGTGATCCTTCTGACTGCTCCTCCCCAGTGATCTCCCTAATGCTCTTCCCTAGTGTTCCTCCTAGCAATCCTTGCCAGTGCTGCTTCCCAGGTGTTGCTTTTGACATACTGTAGATCTGCAGTGAAGAACAGAGAGGCCTGTGAGCAAGACCCTTCCTGCCAGCTCAGAGGGGCTCTGAATATACCCGCATCTCTCCTCTATCCCCCAAGCTAGGGCAAAGGCAAAGTCTGACCTGGATCAGCACTCCCTAGAGTTTATCAAGCAAGCATCCTGAGCTTGTGAAGGGATTGATGGGGGCGAGGTGCTTGTTGCTAGGAACACAGCCCTGCTCTATAGAAAACATGGGCAGAGCTGAAATGATTACAGTTGCCTGGCTTTCCTAAGACAGTATGCAGGCCTTACACTCAAAGCTGCTTCCTCAGCAGTGTGTTTTCAGATGTTCGGTAGAAGGTAGCTAGATCACCTCTTGACGTCTACAGGGGCCTTAGATGGAGAGGGTGCTGCAGATTCTGCCTCAGCCCATAGGATGCTCAGAGTTGTTGGTTCTTACAGGCAGTGAGCCTCAGGCCCTATTCTGCCCTGACCTTGGCTTCCAGAAGCTTTCCTGACTCCCTTCTCATCTTAGGTCAGCAACGGCTCAGGCCTGGAGGCTAAGCACATCACAGACCTGCTGGTGTTTGGTTTTCTCCAAAGATCTAAGTATAATTTCCACCAAGAACTGGAGGCACTGGGTCAGGAACTGCCCGTGGAAGTTCACCTGGATGCAGACTTTGATGATGAGCTACAGACTGATGGCAGCCGGGCCAGCCGCTCCTTCTACCATGGAAGAATAGAGCCAGGTGGGCCCTGGTCTGGTCCCCTTCAGCCCACATCTAGGCTTTACTGTCCCCTCAAAGGCTACAGGGAGCTTTGGGGCTCTGTCTTTAACTGTGTGCATTGTCAGGTTCTTAAATGTGTGCATGTCATGTGACTTGTCTTGTGATCTGCGCTTGCATCCAGTCATGTCTAAATCATTATCCTCTGTTTCGGGACAAAGTTCCTTCTTCTGATGAGTCCTGGGTTCTCTTCAGATCTTGACCCAAGTCTCCCCACTGGACCAATAAGGAAGCGTGTTTTTTACCATAGGTTCCAAGCAGTTCAGTGTAGCCAAAGACTGGAGGCTGCCGGAGATTCTAGAACTCAAGTGGTGTCTCTAGCGTCAGCCTTATTTCTCCTGCCATTCAGATCTGGGAGGTCCAGACATTGCTAATCTGGTCTCAGCCTTAAAGTGACTCTTAACACTGTCCCACAGGACCTTGTGTAGGCCAATTAAACTCCCAATCCAGAGAAAACTCCTGCCTTTACAGTCATTTTTGCATCCTTTATGAAACCTTAACAAATGTGACCTGCTATTACCTTACGAGATAACCAGAGCACTGAAGTATTCTGACCCTCATTTCCAGATAGGGAAACTGAGGCACAGCAGAGGGAAATGACTAGCCTCGGATCAAAATGTTCGTGCTTCCTGCAGGACCCAGTTAAGGTGTTTCTTAGCCATGCAGTCACCTCTGCTGGCACAGAGGCTAAACCTGTGGCACTCTGGCCACATCTACACTCAGTCTTTCTATGACCTGAGTCCTGGGCTCTCTTCCCAGCCTCTGTTTTAGCTTCTGTCTGCTCCAGTGTTGTGTTTGCAGCAGGGGAAGAGACTTTCCTAAGGGCTGGGATGTGCACATGCTCAGGGCACTTGTCAGTAGCCTGCAGGTTGGCACTATGTGAGTTCTTCAAAATGTGCAGGCCTGGGGCTCTGCTCCACCAGTGTGCTCCTGGGCTGGGGACTACTGGATGACTTTTTAAAATTTGTGTCTGTCTGGGTATGGGGGTATGCACATGCCAGGGATGTGGATAGTCAGAGTTTGCTGCTGCTGCTGCCTCCTCTTCCTCCTCCTCC
>PVIH01013522.1:13042-58301 GCA_004025045.1 Sigmodon hispidus
CAGGGATGCACCCAGGAAGAAATCGATGATCTCCGATTCCTTAATGGGAAGGGAGAACAGGTAGATCTCCTCCAGAGACTTGATCTTCATGTCCTTAACCAAGCGGCCCAGCTTGGTGACGGGGACCCACTCCTTGTCTTCGGCTTTACCTCCACGAGCCCCGCGGCCTCGACCACGGCCACGGCCTCGACCCCGACCGCGGCCCCTAAGACCGCTGCGGAATCCTCCACGGAAGCTGCCGCGGCCTCCTAATCCTGGGCCCCCGGGTCCTCCGGGCCCTCCCGCTGCACCGGCGTCATCCGCCATTTGGTGTTTTCTCGAGGAAAAAGAAGTCAGAGATGTTTTCTACTTACCTCCCCCGAGAGGGCTTCCCTGATTTCCTAGGTAATGTGGATTCTTGATTTTGTACTCTCCTCATCACTTCTTATGTTATATGTGAATATTTGTCTTCATATTTACCATATTAACAATCTCTGATTTTTAAATTCCTTATCTGACTTCCTCATCAAGGAAGGCCCGAGCACCCTAAAAGCAGACATAGTGTCTGTATGGTCCCACAGAGACCAGTTGGCTGCTTGGACAATGCTGAATGAATGAATGAATGAATGAATGAGATATATCAGATATGAAAATCATGATGAAGATAAACCAGGGATCAGTAGTTTGTCCAGGTCCTGCTGCTGGCCCTGTTTGGCAATGCAGTCACATTTTGGTCTTAACCTCCTGCTTCACAGTCCCCAATGCAAATCCAAATGCAGCCTGAGACTCAGTGTTTGTCAGGGACCTGGTGCACAGAGGTGTCCAGGGTCCATCTGAATGATCTTACAGGTAAAGGGATGTGGGACCTTGTGGGCTGCCAGGGTAAGAACAACTTCCTACCTGGGAAGATGGGGTGACATGGGGGCACAGGCGGAGTTTCCCTGGTAGAGGAGGGGTGGGAAGTGAGTCCCCTGTGTGGGTGAAACCCTTCCTCAGTGCCAGCTCCCTCTGTGCTTCTCTGCTGGGGGCCCAGATGTGACATTTAGTTTCCCCCAGTTTCCTGTGTCTGTCTAGAGGGCTCACCATGAGTGCTATCTCCAGGCTGAGGTGAGGGTAGGGACCTGAAAATGTGACTCAGTCACCTCAAGAGACAGGGCTGCCCCAAAGCAGTGTCACGAAACATTGAGGACATGGTCTGATAATACCGACTCACAGAGTGGCACATCTCTTGCCTTCTCTTGGTGTTTCTCTGAATATACAATGGGAACAGATATTGCTACTGGACCTGCTGGCATGGGTGTGTCTTCCAGCAGCAGCCCCCCTCCAATCTCCTCATGTTACTCACTGGAAAACACTTCAGGATGAACCTCTTATTCTCTCCTACAGACCGAGGGTCAGAGAAAGGCTCTTGCTTCGAAGCACTGGCGTACTACTGAGCAGCACTCAGATCACAATGAGGTTTCCTGTCTCTACACCTGACACAATCGAGTGACTCTGAAAGTTTCTAGAAAGCTAGACTTGACCATGAGCAAAAGACAAAAAGCTGAGAATAGTCTTCACTGAGACTTAGCTGAGTCAGGCTCTGCAGCTCAGCCCAGCCCAGGTTGGCCTTGAACTCTCCATCAGCTTGCCCTAGCCTCTTGCTGGGATGACAGTCATCTCCCGGCTTGTCATGAACTTACCAAGGCCTGGGTGATGCCATCGGCTCTTCAGCTTGTCCCCCTTCTGCAAAGCATGGGGAGACTGCCCAGGATGCTGCTGGCTGGCCTCTAGAGCAGTGGCCTTGCACACTCACATTGCTGTCAAGAATGACTTCTGCCAGGGGATGCCCACTGGAAGCAGCAGGGGCCACCTCCCCTTAGCAGCAGGAATGACACTGAGCACATGAAGGGCTGCCTGCCCCAAACCAATCACTTACCTTCGGCTCTGCGCTGGGAATGGGGGCATTTATTGGACAGGTATCAAGAGGGCTTTACCAGCTTCCCATGAAATCCTCACTATGGCCACGTGCCCCGACACCCGCTGTGCACAGAGGCTAAAGGAGACAACCGAACAGCAGGTGGGGCTGGCCTCCAGAAGTTTGCTTCCTACCGCCTTGGCCACACCATCTGCCCACTGGCTGCCCAGGGTATTTGTTTTCTGAAGCAGAGGGCCTGCACCTAGTACTTACTAGGCAAATATTAGCTCAGTGGATAAATATAGGAACTAGTGAAAATGACCCAACTTGGTTAATCTGTGACTAGGAAGCCCTGTCGGAGCTCACATGGTCGTCGCCACAGGTGAAGCAAGTGCTTCTCAGTGCCCAACATGAGCTTAAGCAGGGCTCTCCACAGAGATGGGAGCTTACCCTCTGATCTTGCGGGCCTCACCAGCTCTGAGAGGGAATGTGGAAACTTAGCTTGATCGTATGAGGTGCAGACCTGGGGACCCTCTCACACACCCCTCATATGCTGTGAAGGGAAAGGATCTGAATTTTCTGTTTTCAATGAGAAGTGGTAGGGTTAGAACAGATTCTGGAGTTCATCTACCTGGGTGTGACTTCAGGCCTGTTCCTGGACCCCATCTTGCTTATGTGGGGTACCTCACCCCTCAGCAGTAGGCGGCTACTCCCTCCTGTGTGAGGTGGCAGTCAGTGTGACCTGCAGCAGCTTGCTTTTGTCTCTGGGCTGGTGGCCTGGATCACAGTGGTTTACAACAGTCTCTGCAGCTGGCCGGTCTGAGACTTAGACACACTCTTGTTCCATTTGATTTACTTTAATGGGCTATCCCAGGGGCTGGTCTGGATCACCAGGAGATCAGGTCTGCAGACTCACAAAAGTTCCTCAGTTACCTATACTGCCAGGGCACACTGAACTTCCAACTCTTGCTATTGTTGGAAGGCAAGCAGAACAAAGGCTGGGTTCCCCATGTGACAGATGATCAGAGGCACAGAGAGCTCAAGTAATCTCCCTAGGGACACCCAGCAAAAGAAGGCTTTAGACTGAAACCCCAGTGCCAGCCCTTAGCGTTAAGTGACACAGAATAGTGGTTACATCACATATCAGGGGCCCTGAGGACACATGTGAAGTGTGGGTGTCAAAGTGATGGAGTCACCAGTGGGCAAACAGAAAGTCACTGGGACTCCCCTTGTGTCCTTATCAGGGCAGATGATATCTCTGGGGTGATGGGGAACTTTGTAGTGAGGCTTTTTTGTGGGCCCTCTCTTTGGCAGTCTCCTTCCCTGGCACCTCTCATCTGCTCAGCTCCGGGAACCCAGCTTGTGCTGGGCAGAGCAGGCGTGTGTGCCCACACGGTAGCTGAGGAGCTCCGGTGGCCAGTTCTCATGTGGAAGAGGTTGTGTTGGGATGGAGGGTCTCAGCAGGACCTGTGCAGAGCTGTTGGCAGCAGACAGGCGCTTATATCATCTCCCTACAACACTTTACCATATCCGTCCTTCCTAGAGCCCTGGCTGTCCGTGGCTGTCCTTCTCAGTGGCTTTGTCTCTACCTTTGGGTCTTCATTCAGCTGCACAGCAGTGAGGAACCTCCTCCTTCGCCCCTAAGTCAGGACCACCCACCTCCGGCCTTCGCACAGGCTCAGCCTTCCGCGGCAATGCTCCATTCTAGGTACCCAAAGGCTCCCTCCTTGAATGCTGCCTATACTCAAGCATCATTTCTCATCCAGCGTCTAACCCCGCCCCTTTCTCACTCCCCTCATCTCATTTTCTTCCCACAGTTCTTAGCATAGCTCTGGATAGATTTCAGATTTGTTGCTTATTAGCTTGTGATCTATCTGCCTGCTGCTCTGAGAGGGCAAGGATTTTAGTGTGTGGTCTGTAGCTGTCGCTCTGAGGCCTATCACAATGTTTGGATCACAGTTGGTTTTCCATAAGTATATAGGTACATTCATCTTCCAGTCCATCCATTCATCCATCCATCCATCCACCTTCTTTTCTTATTCGCTCACCAGTTATCGGTCATTCCTCTAGATCAGACCCTACTCTGGGCCTGCTCTGGTAACAGCTGGGGTACATAGACAAGGAAAGCAGAAGGACTGATCTGGGGGGCAGCAGGAAGCACAATGGAGTGTGGAGATTCCCAAGGTAAATCCTAAGAGTGACATCTCCACGGCCCTGGCCAACAACAGGGGTAGATATCACTTTGTTCAAAGAATCAGCCTCTTCTTGAGCTGGCTTCCTGGGGAAAGTATGGCAGAGCCAGCGTGTCTCAATGTTTGGGGCTGGGTGTACATCAGGAAGACCCCTGGGATACTGATGCCCGATTGTAAGAATGTTGAAAAGAAGTGGGTGGCAGGGGCTGGGGGAAGTTTATGCACAGGGCCTCTGCATTGCAGGGTGGAGCTTGCCTGGACTTCTCCCCTGGCACCCTCTCAAGATACCTGGGGCAGCTGCCACAACCCATCCCTAGGAAAAAGCTCTGTCTCTGCCCCCACCGTCTGCCTGCTCTGCTTCCACCCTAGTCCAGCAGGACATTTTTAGGAACCCCACCCACAGCCCTGGAGGCCTCCTGCATCCCAGGGCTGTGGCTGCTTTGTTTAGCATTGCAGACAGGATATGGGGCAAGCCTCAGGTGGGGCCCCAGCTTAGTGGAGGCGGAGAGAAGCCGCAAAGGGCTGGCAGTTCGCAGGTGTGTGGGGGCGTGGCAGCATGCCTCCTACAGCCTGCAAAGGTCTCTGAAGCCAGAGACAGGGTGACCCCAGCCTCACACAGGACCGCTCATACTGTCTGGGTTAGAGATGCCAAAAGTCCAAAAGACCATTCAAACCTCCACAGAAAACTCAGGAGTGGCAGAGGCTCCCGGCACCGGAAGCTAAACAGGTAGGTGGAGCCTCACCTGGATTGAGTTTACTTCTGCCTAAACAGGCTCAGACTAGGCGCTGGGCACCCAGGAGGAGGAGGAGGAATCCCGGCTGGAAAAGCTGTCAACAGAAGGGCTTGCCTAGACCTGGAGTCGAGAGGCTGCAGTCCAGGAAGGGAGACCGAGGTAAGAAAGGGCAGCAGGTATGGCATGGCCTTAGCCTGGCCCAGCTCCCTTGACCTTGGTCTCAGGCTCAGCTCAATGCTTGGGGTTTTGAGTAAGTGTACCGATCGCTGGTGTTCCCCAGGGAATGAATGACTGACTTAGAGGCTGTGACTGTCCCGGGATCACACCTTACTGCTCAGCGTATGGCCTGGGCATGCTCACATCGGGGCACCGGAACACAGTGGCAGGGTGTAGAGTGTGTCCTTCTGCTCCGAAGGAGACCACCAACGTGAGGCCCAGAGCTTAGACCCTGGTGTGTGGGGGAGGACTGGCGGCATGAACCCCATCTTCGTATGTGTCCTCAGTGCTCCCAGAGTGTCCCGAGAGCCATGGGGAACCGGTTTGGCAGCAGGTCACCTCACTTGTTTGACTTTTGAGGAGGAAGAGGTAGGCAGATTTTCCTGGTGAGCCAGCAAAGGGGCAGAGCTCAGGCTGCTGTCGGCAACCAAGGGTCCCCTTGCTTCTCAGCCCAGGTTTGTCACCCCATCTGAGAGAATCTAGTCAAAGGTTCCCTTCCTACCAGCCGCTTCCCCACATGGTCACCAAAGACACATCTGGACAGGGAGGAAAAGCTCAGGCTTGCAATGGCCTCTGGTGGGACCCATGACCTGAGCTGTACCATGATAGGGGTAGACAGGGCCCCAGATATGAAAGCAAATACTGCTTCTAAAACCTTAGTGCCCAGCCCCCACACCCCTGCTCATGGCCCCCACTCAGCCAGACAAAGGTGGGCGGCTGGCGCCACTGCTCCGTTCCTGCCAGCCTGGCTCCCCGAGGCATGTGGGCTGCCCAGTGGGCCCCCACTAATGAGCATCTGCCATCACTCCATTATGCCTCCTGCACCACCTGCGCCCCGGCACTTAGTGGGAGACCTGGGGAGGGGGTGTTCCCTGGCTTCTGGGCAGGGGGACATGTAGAAAGTGGGAGGTGTTGGGGGAGTCTCCTGGGACTGGGGCCCATGTTCTGTGTGACTCCTATAAAGTACTTAGGATCCCAGCTCTTTGTTGTATCAAAGAGAAGCTGGTGCTGGGAGGGGTGAGACAGGTCTGTAATCTCCCCACTAGGGTGGCTGAGGCAGGTCAGTTTTGAGTTCTAGGCCAGCCTGGGCTACATGGAGAGACCCTGCCTCAAAAGAGAGGGAGAGGGAAACAGGGAGAAAGTGGTGGAAGCTACTGGGCTCTCAGGTAAGGAAACAAATGGACCCTCTTGGTGAATTTCCCAGTGGGTGTCCCGCAGCCAGCACCTTAACACATCCGTGCTATGTACTGAGAAGTAGGTGTGGGCACAGCTGAGATCCCAGTCCTGGAGACTCCAGCAGGAAGTGACCTGGAATAGGGTTTTCCTCAAGATGAAGCAAGTTTTCCCCAATCTTTGCTCAGTGCTGTACTGCCGTGTGGGTCATAACTAAGCCTCACTGGCTTCCCTTGCCTGCCTTGGTACAGATGAGCTAATGCCTCTCTGCTTGACCAGAGACAGCTGGCCTGAGTCTGGCTTCTGAACAGCTGCCACTCAAACCTCACAGGGCGGGACTTGGGGAGGGTCAGCATAGATGGGCATAAGTGTGGAACAGTTGGCAGCAGCTGGCATGGAAATGCTCATCACCTCAGACCAGTTCTGGCTTTCTAGCTGAGACGGGGTGGCTCCAGTGGAGGATGGAGGTCCTTCTGTTTGTTCTGCACACTGGGGATGTTTTAAGAGCAGAGAAATAGCTGGTAACACACTTGCTGTGCCTGCATGAAGTTCTGAGTTTGAATCCCCAGCACCACATAAAAAGCCAAAGTTGGTGGTTGGTGCCTGCACCCTCAGCTCTGGGAAAGGAGGATCTCCAGGCTTTTGTCTAGCAAGTCTAACTGACTCAATGAGCTTCAGGGACAATGAGAAACCCTGCCTCAAAAAGTACTGTGAGGCCAGTGAGATAGTTAAGCTGAAGCGCTTTCCTTCAGGCCCAGGGACCTGAGTTAGATCTCTGGGTCCATCCCACATGTGCAGGGAGAGAATCCGCTCCTGGAAGTTATCCTCTTACATGTATGCAGTGGTGCTGGTTAGTACCTGCACTCACCCATGTGCATGCACACACACACACACACACACACACACACACACACACACCACACACTCAATAAATAAATGTAATCCCTAAAGCACTTAATACATAAGATAGTTATATAGAACACTGGAAGTTGACTTCTGGCCTCCACCACACACATGTACATCCATATAAACATGTGCTAAAACATATACTTCAACACATGCTCAAGAGCAAACCCAAGAGGATGCTGTACCCATTTCACAAGTGAGAACACTGAGACATAGAAAAATCAAAGTCCAGCAATTTAATGCTAGACTCTAACAGCAGTCATGGAGGGCTTTGGAGCAATACTGTGGGGAACTGGAGCAGTGAGGAAAGTGGCTTGGAGTCAGTCAGTGTCTCTCCAGAGCCAGGCTGCTTCTGAGTAGAGTACAAGGCAGGGCGTTACATCCTGAAGTGGCAGAGCAGGAAGGCCTCATCATGATAGGTCCCCTATGCTGCAGAGGGAACCTCTCTGTTCACAGATGGGTAGGGTCTCACAGGGGGACCCTAGGCCTCTGGATCTGGAAAGACAGGCCCAGGCTGGCAGACATGTGCCTGGACTGTGAGGACTTGTTCAAGGTGCCTCATCTTTGCCCTGAGCTCAAATGCTAAGAGGCAGGGGCATGGCCAGTTTGACTCTCTGAGCATGATCTGGCTGGATCCAGTCTTCCTGCTAACTGCTCTTGGGGTGGGGGTGGCTAAGCTGAGGGTCAGACATTCCGTCATGCCTCAATATGAACAGGAGGTTCTTGTCCATTTTGCTTGGCTTAGGTAGCTGGGCACCCAGGCATGCTCACCTCCTAGGGCAGCCAGGGGGGTTAGCTGGGCACCCAGGCATGCCCATCTCCTAGGGCAGCCGGGGGGGGGGGCAGGAGAGGAACCCGGGGGGGGGGACGGACTTGCCTGAAAGCCAAACCTTGGTTCAGGTCACAACACCGGGCTGGTGGTCTCCTCTCTCTCTCACTGTAAATAAGGCAAAGGCCCTGAGCACAGTTGTAGAAGAAAACACCAACCACCGTATGGCGCATGACAAGTGTGCCACGGCTACTGGAGCAAGGGGTGAAGAGGGGCAGTGTTGTGACCAGGAGGGGATTAAAGAATTTCTGCTAGCATCTGGGGTTATAACTCTTCCCAGACTACAACCCCAGGGCTTTGGAAATCCAAGGCAGGTTAAATAGAGGCGGTCCTCTAATTGGCTCCGCCCCCAGAGTGCTGGCCTACAGATTCCAAATAAGGTCTCAGAGAACAGGCTTGGGCAGACTTAACTGACATGCAGTTGCTGGCATGATGTCCTTGAACCCCAAGCCCAGGCTTGAATCCCCATGAGGCTCAGCAGCCCACTTTAATGGCTTTCCCCTTTTCCCTCATCCTGGACCAGCCTGGTTTCATACTCCTCCCAGACTAGGGGAAGGGGATGTCCCCCTACTGGGCAAGGCTGTCCTGGGCACTGGTACACAGCTGCCTTTGTGAGGGAGGCTGAGTCACATGGGCACCACCATGCATGCTGGACCCTGGGGCAATATGACGGGAGGTAGCGTTATCAGGGGAGCTGTGCCTTCCCCACACTTGTGGGCAGGAGGCTTTCCCACGGGAATGAGGGGAGGAGGGAGCACAGTCCTAGCACGTCATCTGAGTTACAGACTATAGGATTGTGGGGTGGCTTTGGAAAGGTGCTCTTTCTGGGCCTTGGTTTCCATCTCGGAAATGGAGCAGTTGTTCCTGTGGATAGAGGGATGCTAGGTGCTCACTAGCTGTGTTTTCACTTTAGTACCAGTCTGCTGGGTATTGTGCTCCAAAACATACGAGATCACTGAGCTTGCGAGAGAAGCCTGGACGTGACTTTTCTTCTTGTCCAGTAAACACCCACCTCTGAGCAGGCAGTAGCTGTCTGGGCTCCTGGCAAGGGTGGGCACAGCTCATTGCTGTTTGCAAGGCTGGCTTGGACCACCTGTTGCTCTGTCTAGTAGGTTAGAAAGAGATTGAAGCCTGAATGTCCCCCCAGCCACAGACTCCATCCTTCTCTGTGCCCAGGCCTTGCCTCAGACAGCAACCACAGCGGGCAGCAAGCCTTCCTGGTTTCTTATCCATATCCTGGGGTTCAAGTGCCCCTGAAGGCCTCTCCTCAGTGTCTAGGGAGCAGGTGATGTTTTTGTTCTCATCTGAGAGCAAAGAGGTGGCTGCGTACCAGACTCTTGCCCAAGTCACCAGCTCACGGAGTCTGCTGTAACCAGTTGGCTCCGGATTAGCATCAGTATTGCCTCTCTTCCACCCCTTATAAAGAAGGGGCAATCACCAGCTTCCTGTGTTCCCCAATCCATTTCTGACTCAGTCGCCAGTCTGTAACACCCAACCCTTTCTGTGGAGCCACAGCTGTATGGCTGAGCCCTGGCACTGTGTTTCCAGTGGCCATAAGAAGCAGAGAGAATGTGTGGTCCCATCCCAGCAGGTATTAGGGCAGCCTTTCCTCACCCCATTCCTAACTATACATCAGGGATACTTCTGATCCCCCATCTCCCTGTTTGACTCTCCTGCTTCTGGTCTCTTGGATGCGAGTCTTAACCTAGTTTTCCTTTGTTTCTATAGTCGAGAGGCCAGCTGGCGCCCATCTGCCTGCCCACACTTCTAACACCTCGTTCAAGCCCCTAGAGGAGCAACAGGGCTACTTAATCTTTGCCTCATACTGTAATCACCTGAGCATCCTATTAAATTTTAGATTCACATGGGACAGATCTGGGGCACATCTGAGATCTGGGGTTTCTGACAACTTCTCATGTTCTGTGTGTTTGCAAACATCATTTGAGTGCTGAGCACAGGTACACCTTACCCAGACACCTTCCGTAACTCCTTTGCTTAGCCCTATAGTTATGTTTAAAATCTTCCACCATCTGCTCCCATTTCTTCAACAATCCTATTTTCTTCCAAAATGATCTCTCCACTTCTCCACCCCCACTGCTGTCCCCCCAGAAGGCCCTTCTGTGGGTCTCTGTCTATTGACCTTCCTGTCAATATTCAGAAGGGGCTCTGGGGACACATGGTTCTTACCGGCTTCTAGCCTTTGAAGGGTGTGGCTGAGAGCCCTTTGCTCTTGTATACCTGGGACCTCTTCTGTATGGTGGAGACATGGTGGAAATGATGGGGTTAATGGCCTGGACCTGCTGGATGTTTGCTGAGAGCCGAAGGCCCACCCACACCTTAGCCCTGTGGCCTTCATAAGTTACTGCTATGTCTGATCACCTCACCTCACCTCTCGGTGGTGGTGTTAGGAAGTGGACCCCTCCCCTTTCCCGGCTGTGTGACTTTGGATATGTTAATTCCCCTCTCTGAGTTCCATTTCTCTGCCTTGCCCTCTTCCTTCATGACTCCATTCCTGGAGACTATTTCTTGAGACTCATTAAGGATCTGGGCAGGTGCTGTGAAGCAGGCGTGAGTGAAGGCTGGAACGCACTCATTGTGATTGTTGTTATCCAATTATTGCTGTCATTGTTATTGTTACCACTTGGCCTCATTAGGTTGTGAAACCTCACATTGCTTGCTGTGGAGGACGTGCTTGTTCATTCTATATGGAGAGGAAAAGACTAGAGACTTCACTCTGGAGGCCTGTGCTCATCCCCCACCCCAACCCCGTGCAGGACCAGTGAACCTCAGAAGAGGAGGAAACAGCCAATACAGATGACTGGCCAGAGCAGGCATAATGGGCTTGGCCCATTTCCAAATTGCTCTTTCTGAGGTTTTGGAAAGACTCTTTACCTGGGCCTCAGTTTCCCATTTGGCTCAGCAGACAGACTGAAGAAGTCTATTTTCAGAAGCCCCTGGGGTCTCAAAGTCTAGGACATGGGTTTTAAAAGGTTGAAGCTGAAGAAGAGTGGGAACTCTGGTCTGGGTCCCTGCTGGGAAGATGCTCTGAGACAAGGGTCAGCAGTCAACCACGCATGGCCTCAAGCCAGGCAGCCTGACACCCCCTTCCTCCCGGAGTGCCTTCCGATCAGCCAGTCAGCTGTTGGCTTCCAAGTGGCTGCCAAGGAGGTTAGACTGCCCGTCCTTCAGGAAGGGGCAGTTGTTGGCCGGGTCTGAAGGAGGGATATGCATCTGAGTGGCCTGTTGCCATGGCAAATTGGTTTTTTGACACAATTTCAGGGAGCAGCCCCCAGGGACCTTGATAATAGGGGGTGAGGAGGCACGGTCACCCTACCTCATACCCATCCCTGAAAATGGCACCAGGACTCTGAATGATTAGAGGTAAGACCCAGGTCCCCACTTGCCAGGCCTGAGTCATGGGCATCCCCCAGGGCCCCTGCCTCACCTCTGTCAGCCCTACATCCTCCCTCCTCCCTCTGAAAAAGCCATGACTCACAGTTAGCCCGTCATCTCATCTCCAGCCTGAAGGAGGAGCTGAGCTAGGCAGGAGGGTGTCCCGGCCCTCCCTCCCTCCCTCCCTCCCTCCGGTTCTAAGGCTCCACACAGGCTGCTGACTGTAGGGGAGAGGGGGCTGCTGGCTGCCAAGAGCCTCCCACCCGCCCCCAGCCAGTGCACTTGCTAGCTCTGCTCACTCTTATTCATGAGAGACCCAGACTGGCAGATTCAGCCTTGGAGGTGAATCCTGAAAGGTGGTCCAGCTCCTTCCAGAGCTCTCTGCCTGGCACCAGGTACCGAACTAAGGGGGGGCCAGGATGTGGGAAGAGAGTGTAGTATGTAAAGAGATTTGGGGAGGGGCTAGCTCAGATAAGTAGAACTGTGGGGTGTCTCTGGTATAGAAATGTGTGTAAAGCAAAAGCTGCCAAGAGAGGAGACAGGATCAGAAGGAACAGAACTTTGGCAGCTATTTGTTGTTGGGCTTCTGGAAAACCAAGGCTCTCGTGGTGCAGTCTTGGGTGGTATATATGCTCTGGGTCTTTCAGTCTCTGCTCTCAGCTAGATGTTGTGGCATATACCTGTAATCCTAGCATTTGGGGAGACAGAGGCAGGAGATTCGAAAGTTCAAGGCCTGCCTAGGCTACAGAAATCTCAGGGCCTAAGTGGAAGAAGGGAGACTCTGGGAGGCACGGAGCCTGCCTTAGGTCCCACAGCAGGATCAGAGACAGAGAGCCAGGCTCCAGAGGAGGGCACTGTGGTAGACTGAGCACAGGGCCCCTGAAGCTGGCCTTCCCTATAGCTTGCCTTAGAGACAGGTCAGGGGCTCCCACAGAACCAGGGCAGTTGAACACCGGTAAACCCAGGAAGGAAGAAGCGGTGCAGCATCTGGTATGAACAGGAGGCATCTGGAGTAGAGGTCCTGGGAAGTGAGGCAGAGGGGCCAAGTGCTCCTTACCCATTAACCACAAGACCTCAGGGCCCCCAGCTGCTCGGGCCTGATAGGGCCTTAGTCCCCTTCCCCCGGCATAGGAAATGGGGGCAGGGTTCCTGCTCTCTCCACTTTGCAACCAGCCATCTGGTGGTGACCGTTAGGGCCTCCAAGGGGCTCATTTTACTTGGGGGAGGTTGAATAGGGGCAAGATCCCCTTTGTCTCCTTTCCCCTCTCAGGCAAGTGTGGTGTGGGATGGGTGACATGTGAGTAGGGAGAATCATGAGCCTTCAGAAGGCCAAGGGAGGCTGCTTATCTTAACTATCCACTCAGTGCCTACTGAGTGTTCCCTACTGTCCTGGGGCACAGGGGCACTAAGACCAATAAGGTTGATTAGAAGGTATAGCTGATCCCTCCCTACAGGCCCCCGGGAGACTGTGGGAAGGGGAAGCTCTGGTGATTGGGAGCTGCAGGCTGCTGAGGGGGTCCTCAGAATTCAGGCCAGTCCTGTGCGGCCATCCCTACCCCTTTCAGAGACTGTACTACCTTATGGACTAGACTCCCTTTGCTATTGGGGCCTCAGGAACTTGAGGTACATCCCACCTTGGTCAAAGCCACTTCACCTGGCCTTTCTCCGGGGATATCCTTGCCACCCTGCCTCCATGGGCCAAGGACTTGACTCCAAGAGTCGCAGGCAGAGGGATCCTGACTCCTGGATGATCTTTGATTCGGAGACTGTTTGCAGTGGCATGTGTGTGGCATCTCCATCCTATTAGGGACAGGTTGGTGAGGTGTGATTGCAGAGGGAGATAAATGGACTAGAGGAGACAGGAGGAGCTGAGGGGCTGTGAGACAGGAGTAAGTTCAGCTCTGAACGAGGCAGAAGGGAAGGGGTGGGACCATGTCTGAGAATGGATGAGTGGAATGTCCATGGCAGAGAATTTGGTTGAACAATGAGAGCTCGGAGGCATGGAGCCAGCAACAGTCGTGACATGGGTCACTGCAGCACACTTGGTGGCATGCCAGAGGATCTCAGTCTTCGGTGAGCGGACTGGGCAGCGGGTTGGAAGGGCAGAGGATGAGTGCTGTGGGTTGAGTTTGGCTACCCAGCCTCTGGCTGCTAGACTGAGCCTCGGGCTTGGGGATGGCTTCCTGGCTAAGAAGGAAGAAAGGAAGGCAAGAATAGACAGAGCTGTGATGGGTAGTGTGTTCTGTGGGGATGGCCTGCATGACAAGGGTAGGAGGTAACATGGGCAGGCTGGTCATGGAGGAGGCCACCATAGATGATCTCCTGTAGTGGATGCTGAGCCCTCACTGGGATGTGGGATGAGCTTCTAGGCAGTCGGGGAAGAGGCAGGGCCCTGGGAGGGGTGCTGGTGGGGAGACTGGAGAAAGTGTGACAGCACAGGACCCAAACCCCAGTGTTACATCCTTCCCCTAAGATTGACTGGGGCATCATCCTCCCGTCCTGGTCCTCAGGGTAGCCCTCCCTTCTGACTCACATCAGATAGGGGCATCATGTGAGTGCACTCAGCAGCTGAGGGTGACCAGCCTCCAGGGACCTGGCAGATGGCAAGTAGGGGGTGGGGCAGGGCTGGCACAAAGGGCCTCTCAGATGTAGTGGATGGAACACTGGCAAGCCATGCCTTGCTCGACTGAGAACTTGTCCCTGCCCCAGGCTCTGGACCGCCAGCCCCATCTGGAATTGCTGGGGGGCGGGGCTGCAGAGCCTGTAGATTCTGAGGTCAGGCCTGAGCTATTGAGGAGAGTGACTGAGGCTAACCTGCCGCTAACTACTGGCCTGCCTGGTATGAGGTGGTCTGAGACACAGACCTGTGCTCCATATGCTCCAAACTCTCCAGGTTCCCTGGGATCCCAGCCTGGATCCGAGCAATCCTAACCCTTCCATGCTGGGATCAGTACTTACTTTAGAGACAAAGAAGGTGGGTGAGGAGGCTTCCCCAGCGAGGGATCTAAATCTGGGGGCTCCAGCTTTTACTGTTGTGTTTTCTGGCCTCTCCTGGGAGGCAGGGAGGTCCTTGTCTGGGTCCTAAGCTGGTTGTTGGAGAGCATGCATTCATACTGCACCACTGGCAAGCCTGCGCATTTGGTGATGGGATTCAGGCAGGCTTGCTCAAAGAGAACTTGGCTGTACCCCTTCCTGGTTGTGTGGGCATGGACATGTGCCTCTATTTCCTTATCTTTAACCATATCTTCAGGGGACTGCTCTGAGTGTGGCAGAGGCAACATAAAAGCATTTAGAACAGCATTTGAATCGTGGGGGCTTAGCGTTTGTCTGTCTCCCTCCCATTGGACAGACGGGCATACCGAAGCCGAGGATGTCACTTCTTATCTCCACTGCCTGTGGGGGAGCTGGACACTGGAACAAGTCAGCCTGCCCCGACTAGCCTGATCTGTGTTGACAGGAGGGGTAGCATAGTTGGGCACCAGACCCCTGGGCTGGCAGTGACCTTGGCGATGTGTGGAGTAGAATTTCGGGCAGGCAGAGATAAGAGCTTACTCCAAGAAGCTGGCAGAGCATCCAACAGTCCATCCAGCAGCAGGCAGTCCTCTCCACATTAATGGAAGATGAGCTGGGATAAGGGCTTGGCTTTCCTTGAGCCAGATCTAGTCCCCTAATGCATTCTTGGTTCTATGGCTAATAGCTACAGCCTGCCTTCTCTGTTTCGAGGCCACTTTGGTTCCAAATGAGATATAGAACTGTCTTTACTGCCTCTTCATCCCCCCTCCTGTCCTCAGCCTCTTCCTTCCGTCTAGGAACATCTGCCTGGATTCTCAATTCCCGTGGCAGAGACTAGGTGAGCACCAGAGACTCATAGTACACTGCCAAAGAGCACAGCTTCTCTGGACCTCAGTTTTCTTGTCTGTGAACCAGACCCATCTCTTGTAAAGTTTCTTACTGGAGCACAGGGCAACATGGACTGCAAATGTATAGTTAGCACACTGCAGCTTTGAGGATCCTCAGGAACATCTGCTCAAATAATTGAGGGTGCCTGAATTACAACTCAATTCAGACCTCTGAACAGTGACCTTGACATGAGGTCCTCTCCTCCTCTTCATCCTCCCCTCCTTTTTCTTTTCACACAGGGCATCACTGTGTAGTCCAGGCTGGCCTCAAACTCTTCCTGCCTCAGCCTTCCAAGGGCCGAGATTACAAATAGGCGCCATCACACCTAGCAAGTAGTGTCCTTGCCCTCAGTCCTACAGTGAGGTGAGAGTGAAGAGACCTGAATCTCCAGGAGGTGCTGTGGGGAGCGCAGGTGATAGTCACATGTCGCTGGGGCTCAGGAAGTGAGGGATGCTCATGCCCAGCAGCTGTGTGAATTTAGACAGGTGTATTAACCTCCCTGGCCCCTGTTTTCATCCTCATCAACATTGTTATTGTGTTGGGTTTTTGAGGCAACGTTTCTCTGTGTAGCACTGACTGTCCTGAAACTCACTCTGCAGACCAGGTTGGCTTTGAGTTTAAGGAGGACCCTCCTTCCTTCGCTTCCCGAGTGCTGGGATTGAAGGTGTGTACTGCTGCTGCTCGGCCTTTCTTTAGTTCTAAAACAGGAGTGAAAATGGCATCTTGAGAGGGTCTGAGGGAGCCATGAGATTTTAAGTGTGTCATTCCCAGTTCTGTAAATGCTGTGCTGCTATGGGAACCATTCGGGAACCTTCTGTGGGGAAATAGCAGAGGCTTGGTCCCAGAGCAACAGTCTGCCCTTATCACAGATGTCACTAGGAAGGCTCCAATCTGCATGCAGCCTACATCCTTATGTGTTCACTCAGAGGGTCTTGGTTCCATTGTCCTGTCTGGATCTCCATCATGATTCTTAAGGTCTGGGGCCTTACATTTTTTTATTATTTAAAAAGGTTTTTTTTTCCCATATCTACCACTGCTCCCCCTCCCTTCCCTCCTCCTAGTGCTCCCTCAGCCTCCCCCCAACCCATCCCTCCATCCATTCCCCAAGGAGGGCAAGGAGTCCCAAGGTGGGTCAGTTCAGTCTGGCATATCCAGTTGAGGTAGTTCTGAGTCCTTCATCCCAGTATTATGACTGGGTTAGGTGTCCTCTGTAGGGAATGGGCTCCGAGATGTCACTTCATACAGGAACATAGTCTGATCCTACTGCAAGATACTTTACAAACTGCCCATGGCATTTGATAGTTGTCTACCTGTGGAGGGCTTAGTTCCTTTCCATGAAGGTTCCTCAGTGATTGATTGAGTCAGTGAGCTCCCAATAGCTTGGGTCAGCCTTCTCTGTGGGTCTCCTCCTCATGATCCTGATCCCTTTGCTCATATACTCGCTCTTTCCCCCCCCCTCACCGCGCGTTGTATCTCTCTGTCTCTGTGTCTCTGTGTCTGTCTCTCTCTAGCTGGACCAGGTGCTAGTCCTGGTGCTTAGCTATGGATCTCTGCTTCTGCCTGTATTCATTGCTGGATGAAGGCAATTGGGGTGGTCATTCATCTAATTACAGGGGATGTCAGAGCCTTACTTCTTGACTCTTCGATGCTGTGTATCACTTGAAAGCCAATCAGTTTTCTTCAAGAGCCGCCTCCTTTGAGGTTGTCTTCTCAGAGTTCCAGCTGAGCAGAAAGTCTTGTATAGGAAGGAGAGCAGCCATAAGATGGTGGACAGGCAGACTACATGATAAACAGTCTTTGCATCTACAGTGTCTGGTCCTTCTTTTTCACATCACTGTTGACCTTGACCTAGAACTCCCAAGACCCCTTAGATGTTACTTGTCTGCAATAGAAATCTTACAGTAGTTTATCACTTGCGCTCATTGACTCAGAGCTACTCTGTAGCAGTGAGATTGTAGCCCATTCTGCACATTTAAGGATCATCAGATTCCCGGTGTTCTGCAGTCTCCCAGAGAGATGACTTCACAGTTAGCATTACCATCATTTATCTAGGGCTCCTCTTTAGAATTTCAAGTGCAGGGAAAGGGATGCCTTTGCAAAGGGAAGATAGCAAGGGGAGCTGATCTTTAGGCATTGCCTACTGTTAGATCATGGCCTGTTTGGCCATCTTCCTGGGTTCAGAAGGGATCCTGGGTTCCAGCCAAGCTAGTGCCCTAAGCAGCACTGTGTGTTACTCCTCTTTTGGGATGAGTTTCCTTGGTCTCTGAGACCTGGATGGAGTAGCCATCCCCAGCTGAGCACATTTCTCAGAGTATGGTTCAGTGTCTGGAAGCCTGGGTTTCTGGTCTTGTGGTAGGTGACACCTGCCCCAACCCACCTGTTTTGATGCTGACAAGTGTGGGGGGGACCTCGGAGGTTGGTCAGGGCAGCTGAGTCATGCTGAATCTGGGCCTGATTCCTGTCTGTTGTATCATCATCTGGGCAGATGCCAAATGCCTTAGGCTGGTCAACAGTCTGTCTCCTTAGCCTCCACTTCACTGCCCACGGCCCTCACTCTTTGGTGCTTCTGCTCCTTCGAGACTTAATTTTTATCTACATTTCAGAGATGATGAAGCAGATTGGGGAGGGGTGTCCCTGGACAGTCCACGGGGGCAGGGACCCGGTCACTTGCCTCTGGTCAGATTTATTCCTACTTTGTCACAATGATTGTTTGTCACAATGTGAGCACCCCATCCTCGCAAGAATTTGGATCGGTCAGAGAAGCCATGAATGGACTGGTCATGAGGTTCTTTTTCACATTCCTTCTAACCATGAGCTTTTCCAACTCTGGGGATACGGCACCAATGACCATGTCCTTTAGAGCTGTTAAGTGTCACCCAGCACCTAGGTGATGTCTGCGAGTGACATAATGCTCCACCACTACCTTACACCTGGCTCCCCCATTGGTTCATCTGACTACATCTTTGGGGTGTTTTCTGAGACAGCACGTGAGGAGCTGGGAGTGAGCAGAGAGCGAGGTTGTTTTGTGCGGGAAGGACACACACTCGCTTGCAGAGTCAGGGGCCTTTTGATGATCCTTAGAATCCTTATCCTAGTCTTAAATCTGGCCAGATGTGCAGGCCACCTCAGTCTTCTTCCCCAGCACTGGCTGTGATCCCACCTTGCTGGAGTTGTGGGCAGCGGGCAGGGTGGTAAGGAAACCGCTTACCCCACACTCTTCTGGCCTTTGCCTCTTGTATGCATTTTTGGATCCCTGATGGTAGAGTCCTGGTACAGGGTTCACCAATACCAGTTATGACTGAAGAAGACCCTGGAGATCTTGCCATGGGTATCACAGGTGTCCCGCCTCTGTGGTCCTGCTGGGGGAACCAGAGTTCAAAGCTGCGGTAATGTGATCTGTGAGGACAGTGGTGTCGCACGCCTTGAAGAGGGGTGGTCTGGCCCAGTTCCTCAGCGGTGAGGCCTCAGGGTTGTGGCACAACTTCTCTGAGTCTCCATCTCTACCTCTGCAGAGTGGCATGGGGCAGCTGACACTGTGTTGTGGGGCTGCCAGTTGCAAAAGTGGGGCGCTGCAGCAATACAATAGAGACACGATGAAGGAGTTGCAGACCGGATTGAGGTCCAGCTTTAGCAGCTCCCTGGCTCTGCGCAACAGCTTCTCCCCAAGCCCGTTCCCCTAGTCACACAACGGGAAGGAGAATTTCTCTCACAGCTGGCAGCGAAGGTGTGGAGGCAGGTACATGTCCTAGAGCTCACGGGCACATCCCTGCCTTCACCTAGCTCTGTTCTGTGTACCTAGTCCTAGTTTTCAGAGACACCCCCTGACATACACCCTGGGTTCCTGCACCCTAGCACCCACTTCCTCTTCCTGATCCACTTCCATTTTCCTGAAGGAGCCCCGAGGGGGTGTGTCCTTACAGAAACAGAACTGTGACCTGCTTTCTAAGTGAGACTTCTTCCGGAGCTCCTAATCCCATGCCACAGGGCAGGGGGAGGCATAGGTTGGTAACGTTGTGTGGAAAGAGGAAATCTGGGGCTTGGTGTTCCTAGTCATCCAGAAGCTTTCAGAAAGCCTCCCCCTCCTTCCCGCCTAGGTGGAGTAAGAGGAAGAAAATCCGGATGCTTCAGGACGTCTCAGAGCTTTTATTAGGCTGCTGTGTGTTAGAAGGGGATGTTAGCCTAGGGTTTCTGACTCTCTGCTCTCAGGCTGTGCGTGGCCTTGGGACCCCTGCAATGGTCCAGTGTGTGGCAGAGGTAGAGGCACTCTGTCTCAGTCACAGGCTGGGGACAGCTCAGTGCTGCGCCCCTTGGGCAGATAGTTACCTTTAGCCTGGATCTACAGTATCAGGCTTGAGTCTCAGCTTGACTCATTGGCTCATTTGTTCGAGTAGCAGCACCAAGCAGCTGCTGTGGTGGCCTGCGCTGCATCAGGGGGATGTCAGATGTGCAAAGCCAGCCACGGCCTGAGAGATGCGACTCAGTGACTTTTGCAGGGGACTTGAATTTGAGTTCCAGCACCCATGCCAGGAAGCTTAGTACCCCATCACTCGGCCACAGGGCACCTCATAACTCTGGCCTCCGGAGCACCTGTGTTCACACACACAGAGAAACAAACATGCATATACATACGAATGGGAAAAGCATAACAATAATGTTTTAAAAATGACAGCAAATGCCACCAAAGAATGATAAACATGATAAATTCAGAAATGGTCCAGAGCCTTCAAATAAAACAGATGACTACAAACACCATGATGGACACAGAAGACAATTTGAACTGGAGAGTCACTGATGGCAGTTCAAGAGAGGGGACGTTTGAATATAGGCCCAAGAAAGGTGATTTATTTATTATGTATACAGTATACAGAAGAGGGTAGCAGATGTCATCACAGATGGTTGTGAGCCACCATGTGGGTGCTGGGAATTGAACTCAGGACCTTTGGAAGAACAGTCAGTGCTCCTAACGTCTGAGCCATCTCTCCAGCCCCCCAGAGGGGAGATCTTAGAACGAACTCACAGTGGTGAGAGGAAGGCATGTGCAAAGGCCCTGAGGTGAATCGAGAGATGCACAGTGAGCACGAAGGCAGAGGGGGGAGGGGCGGGGCCAGAGTGGGTCACAGGGTTAGGGTGACAGCTGTCCTGCTCCGTGAGTCTCAGGTATCTGACAGACATTTCTGGTCCTCTCCTCCCCTTGCCTCAGAAGCATTGTAGAAGTTCAGTGAGGGCGAAGCTGGTCTAACTCTGGCTGTGGTTTCTGAGCAGCAATTAGCTGTGTCAGGTTTCTTGTGACTGACGATGGGTAGGAGGCTCGGGGCTGCAGATGGGAATGAGGCTGTACTCTGCTTCTTGCTGTAGTGTGTAAAAACACTAAGTGTGTGTAAAGGGCCTGGGGTGCCCTCCCCTTGGGTCCTCAGAGCCTTAGCCCCTGCCAGCTTCTTTGAGGTCTCAGGGTCTTTTGATGCAACATGGCTACCTTCCCAGCCATGGAGCTCTTTCTGGGGGCAGGGAAGGTGTCGCCCTCCCCACCCCCACCCCTGCTCAGGATAGGAGCTCCTTTCTTTGCTTTCTTTTCCTCTTCCTCAGGCCCAAAATAGAGCCTGAACAGTCCCAGGCTCTGGCAGTGAGACAATAGTGGCCTCCTGACCACGGCAGCCTGCTGGCCTGGGTCCATGGGCTGGAGGCATTGGGCTAGTGTGCCCAGGGCTCTGAGCCTTGCCGCCTTTCCCAGGGCCTGTGCCAGCCCCTTCACCTGAGGCGTGGGATCCCCTGGGGTTCCCACTGGTGCTCGGGGGACCCTGTGCCTCAGCCTCTGCAGACCCTCCCACTCTGTCCGTATCTGTTGGAGGCCTTTGCACACCTCTTCATTCTCACTCGCTTGTCTGAAGCTCAAGTGTTGGACACCTTCCCTTTTGACTCACTGGGTAGGAAGTCTCCACAGTGGTCAGAGCTGTGCCCACTAAAAAGGAAGTGAGCATCCTGTCCTGGAGATCAAATCGAGCTTGGATGGGCATGATGAGGGGATGAGATAGGGGCTTGGAGGTGCAGACATCTGTGTTTGAGTTCCATGACCTGCCCTTTCCAGCTAGACTCAAGCAATCACATCCCTCCCCAGCCTCTAGGGTTCCATCTCAACAGGGGATGATGCTGTGTCTCACTATGTAGCACGGTGGGAATGAGAGTCTGAAATGATCAGTGCTTGGTGCTCGTGAAGGGGATGATGAGTGGAAAAGTTTCCAGGAGGAGACAGATTCCTGATGTTTTTAGGAAAGAATGGTGTAATCTATTCACTACAGCCAATGGTACGGATCAGAGAATGTTTCACCTGCTCACGCTCAAGGCCCTTAGGGAGGCCGCCAGCAAGTGCCAGCCTCCAACAGGTGTCATTTATCAAGGGTCTGGACCCCACTGAGTTCTAAAACCATTTGGTGTCCAAGTCATTGCTGAGGGCTGAAGTGCTGACACACGCGTGTGGTCCCAGGACTTGAGGCTGAGGCAGGAGAATAGCACATTTTAGACTACCCTGAACTACATTGCAAGACCTTCCCTCAAGCCTCTCCCTTAAAAACAAAAAAACAAAAAACAAAACAAAACAAAAAAAAAACAAAAAAACTGCTGCAGACTAGCTGGGTGATTCCATGAAAACCTACCATTCTGCTTCTGTTGAGATCTTGGGTTTGGGTGGGACCCAACCTCTCAAGACAGATGGCCTACGTACGTACGTACGGTCTGAGACCAGCTTTCTTGTACATGAACCTTGTGGGTTCATGTGCAAATAGCCTAGTGCAGGCAGCCTTGGGATGAAAGCACTCACACTCTGCTACAGACAAGTTAGAGAGCCCGCGCTCCTAAGCCAGGCAGTGACGCAGTCCATGCAGCTGCCAACGGTTGCCAGGGGAACGGTTGCCAGGGGCTGCTGTCACCTGCGCCCCTTCCTCCCCCTTGGCGCTGGAGGCCCGTCTTCTCAGCCCAGCTTCCCGCCTGCCCCCTTTGTTTGAAGCTCTAGTAAGGGGGTGGTGATTGGGGGGACAGGCAGGCTTCTGTGCAACCCTTGTACTAGGGGAAAGTATCCCTTATTCCAGCAGTCTGCTGCCTGCAGACAGGGAGTCTTCGCCCAGGCTCTGGAGGAGGAAGCCCAGGTAGATTTGTCGCCCGTGCTTTCTTTCATCTCCATTTTTTCCTTTGCTCCCCCCATCACCCCTCACACCATCTCCTTCACAGCCTTCTTTCTTCATCCTGTCCTCCCTAACCATGCATCCCCTCTTTCCCTGATGCTGACATGTAGATAATGGTGCTGGGTTGCCAGGGACCCCGGGGGTATCATAGCTGGTGCTCTAAGGAGACTCAGACAGCAGCATCCTGGAGAGCCACCAGGAAGTGGTTGGGGGTAGGGGTAGCCGCACACTCCCTCCCTCTCTAGCTGAACATTTTGAGTCAGCTGCAGCCGTGGTCATAGCACTGGTCGGTCTCAGAGCAGGAGTTAGGGGAGGGACTGGACAAGGAGGGCTGGAAACACCACAGCCTTGGGAAGAGCCCTAGAGGAGCTCTGCTCTATGGACACCTGGGCAAGCTCACGCAGTCCGCTGAACTTGGGCCTTGTGTAGACGGCAGCCGGGCTAACCCAAGGAGAGTGTCTCACTGAGACTTCTAGATAGAGGCATCACTAGCAGGTAAGCTTTCCATTCCAGGGGACGGGGCTCTTCTGGAGCAGGTTCATTACTCACTGTGTGACCCCGGCAGGTGACTCGGCTTCCCAGGGGCCTCGTGTTCTTCTGTTTGGTGGGTCATGATTTTTTCCTCATGGGTTTTTAAGAAGATTAAATGTGTTAAAGTCAAGCCAGTCCTGGTGGCTCAGGCTTATAATCTGAACACTTGGGAGGCTGAGACAGAGGGATTATAGATTCATTGCCAGGCTGGGCTACGGAGAGAGACACTATCTCAAAACACAAGCAACTAAATGTGTTCGTTTGCTCAAAGAGCTTGGAGTCCCACCCTGCCCTTCTGAAGTGTTTTTGTTGACTCTAGCTGGGTTGCTGAAGGGGCCGCCACCTGCTTGTGGGTGTCACAGAGGAGCTCAGTGCTCTGGGAGGGGGCTCTGGTCAATACCTCCCGTCTCCTCCCTGCAGAGGCCTTGGATCCAGTCATAGTTGGGAGCTGCCTGGCTTTGTGTTCCTGAGCTGGCAGCCTCTGGGCCAGGAAGGAGGAGGAAAAAGGGGGGAGTTTGGTAGCTGGCCTTGGGAACAGAAAGATCCTACAGTCTGAAGATGGGCATTCTGCCTGGATCAGGGGAGCCCAGTGCAGCCCCCAGAAAGCCAGCGGGTGGGCCTTGGGCAACTCAGAAAAGCAAATGGGAAAGAGGAACTGTGGGGAGAGACAGAGAGACTGCTGTGGCCTGAAAGGGAGGAAAGTCTGGCCAGGGCTGGGAATCCTCTTTGTCCCTCACTGCCCCCTCAGAGGTAAGGTCTTTCTTCATCTGCAAATACCCTAAATCTGTCCAAGTAACAGGCAGGGAACAATTGCCAATTATCAAAGTAGGGAACTGAGGCCCACTGAGAGGCAGGCCGGCCTAAGATTCCAGGCTTAGGTGGCCATCGAGCTTATCAGCCTTCTGTGTCTGTAACTGCTGCCACCCAGCCCTGAGAGGCAGATGTGCCAATCCAAGAGGCTGGCCACAGTGGCTCGTTGGATAGGACTGTGTGCTGGACACTTGGCTTTGGCCTAGCTTGGAACACCCAGGACAAGAAGCTGAGCAGGACAGAGTCTCTGGACTGCCCAAGCCCTAGCCCACACTGGGTTAGTTGTGGTATGACAGATGTGGGTCCCCTGGGTGTTGCCCTACTCATTCTCCCTTAGTCTCTCAGACTCCCCAGTTGGCCCCAAGATTCCATGGGGCTTTGAGCATCTACATCTTGGACTCTGACTTTCCTTACTCTCCAACATTTCCAGTTCTTAGCTGCTGGGGATTAGGACACAAACCAGCTGGCTAGGTAGACTGGGACACTTTGAGTCAGTAATGGCACTGCCCTCAGAAGCCACTGCTATTGGTGAAGGGAGGTAGGACCAGCCTGAGCACACCCCAAGCTCACAAGGGACTCATTGCCTGGAAGTGTCAGAGATGGTGATGAGGGACTCTGGGGATTCCTAAATGGCTTCAGTTGCCCATCTTGTGCTAGCTAATAGCCTTGGGGACAGCTCAGAGAAGGATGGGGGCTGGAGACTCTGTGTGTGTGTGTACACAAGTGTGCACTTACATGAAGGTGTGCGTGCATGCTGATAGGCTACTGTGTGGTATAAAGGCATCTGAGGGCTTGTTTTTCACATGAATGACAGGTGTCCATGCTGAAAAAGGTCCCACTGTCACATTGATTTAGGGACTGACCCCAGTAAGCTTTGTGCTGTCTCTTCTTGTGGGACTTCTCAGAGCCTTTGCTATGCTAAGGCACAAGTAGGGTCCAAAGGTCTCTCTAATCAGAATATAAATGACAGTCCCCACAATAAGGCCAGGGAGACAGAGTCAGGAAAGGGACTGAGTAACCACAGTGGCTGAAACCATTGCTTTGTGGTTAGATGGACTTGATTTGAGTCATGGCATGGCCCCGCTTTGCTGTGTGCTCTTGGTTATGATGTAAGCCCTTTTGCATTGTAAATTCTCAGTCTTTGGATAAGCATTGTTCCAGAATTACTGGAAGGTGAGTTGACTATGGAGTTGGGAGCCCAGGGCCACTATGTGGCAATGACCTTGCTGGTGCTGCCACTGAGTGCTCACTGGAGGGGACCTGGATTCCTTTCGCCATCCTAGATAGAACCCTAGGGAGCCCCACACACTGCTTCCTACTGGTCCCTATGGAGCTGTGGAGGAGGCAGAGGCTGAGCCCAGGACAGTGGATATGTCATATGTTAGCGCCACAGGAAGGCCTGTGTGTAAGAACAGTTAAGGGAATGGCCAAGGCCGGCCTGTCCCTGCTTAGTGATGATCCTTGGCCTTCCTAGGGCCTCCTGTGTGCATGTCTATTTGTAGGAACAGGAAGCTGCAGAATGTTCAGCTGCTGAGGCTTCGAGTCCTTTGTGCCCACAGGCCCTCAGCTGGCTGGCACTCAATACCCACATCTCTCCTCCCTTGGTTTCCCCATGGGGCAGGGCTGGCAGAAGGTGTTACAGCTTATGGACATGGGCAGGGCAAAGCCTGTGCTAGCTATGTGGTTCTATAACAACACTGGGTTTAGAATGGCAACCGTGCACTATATGGTGGCTCAAGCCTGTAATCCTGGCACTGGAGAGGCCGAGGCAGGAGGATTGCTGTGAATTTGAAGCCAGCCCAGACTAAGTGTGTGAGACAAACAAACAAACATAGCTAGTGAGCCTTGCCCGAGTGGGCAAGGCCTGGGAACCTGCCAGCCTCCTGTAGGTGCCAACTTGATTTTTATTATCATGTAGTCTAGACGGATTCCTGAAGCCTGAAGTCACTGTGCTGCCCAGTGACCCCAATACTCCTTCTCAGTGAGGGGTAGGTTCTGGAGGGTTCAGCTTGCTTGGGTGTCAGTCACCCAACTGTGGCATGGAGGCAGATGAAGAAAGCAGGACCTAGCATTTATAAGTGTGCTCAGAAGCCCAGGGGCATAGCCAAGTGGGCTCTGGCTGAGCGGAGGTGGGGAAATGCATCACTGGTCCCTTAAGCATCTTCTTTGAGCATCTGCGGAGCTGTCCTGATGAGCCAAGCCTGGGGGGCATTGGAGGGAGGATCCTCTCGGCCCTGTGCGCTGAGGCAGCACACTGAAGCCTGTACCAGCGCCTATGCTCCGCTCCTGCTTGGGCCTCGGCTATGTGAAGAGCCTCCTTTGTGAGATAATGTCCACTCCAGCCTTCCTCACCTTCCTCCTCACCCAGTGCGCGCGCGCGCGCGCACACACACACACACACACACACACACACACACATGGGCTCATGGGCATGCGCACTCCCATCGGTGCATGGTTATACTCTGAAGGTTCCTTTTATCGCCTGTATCTTCTCAGAGCCTCCAGAGCTCTCCAGGAACACATTCTACAGCCCTGTGTTAGAAAGTAGCTAATGGTAAGCTGAGCCTTTCCCCAGTCTCCTCAGATAGGCTCTAGGTATGCCACAAGAGCCTCAGACCTGGAAACTGGTTGGCTTCCTCCTCCTGCCTCTGGGCTTTATCTCCCCTTTGGGCTCTACCATGGGAGACCCCCCAGATGACCGGCCCCTTGCCAAACACTGGGGACCATGTGCCATGTCATAGGCAAGGGACAGGAATCAGGAAAGATGGGCTGCCCCTTGTCCCTTTCCAGGGTTAGATCTTTCACAGTTGAGTAAATGCTACAGGCCCTTGCCTTGCTCTGATGCTGCCGGAAGTCCAGCTGCTGAGTCCCCCGGTTCCCACATGGGGCCTTTCAATCACTGGATAAAGACAAAGCCAGACTCCAATTCCCACCGGAGCTGTAGAGCACGGGACCCAGGCTATGTCCTTCAAAGCATCTTCCTGGGGTGGGTGCCAGTGCACTGACAGTTTGGGACACCTACATCAGGGCCAGCCCTGGGCAGGGAGGCACACAGGGATGTGTGTGGCTGGGAAGAAGCTGGTAAGCCTGTGGATTCAGGCTTTGAACAGAAGATCACAGTAGAAATCTGCCATTCAGAACCCAGGACATCCTGGCAAAGGCCTGAGGCTATGGTAGATACCCTGGAATAACCTGTAATCCCAGTGGGCGTAAAGACAGAAGGGTTAATCCAGAGCCCTTCTGGTCTTATCCATTCAGTTTCCGCCTCCATCTGAGGAGGAAATAGGTTTTCCAGGCGCTAGCAGCGTCTAGGTGACGCAGGTCCACACAGCATGGCAGGGGAAGTGACTCAGGCCTCCGGAGAGAAAGTGAGCTCTGGGGCTGCTGACCACCATGTGGGGGACCCCTCCCCAGCAACAAGTCATGCTAGGAATGGGGTGTCTGGGATCACACAGCCCTGCCCCCTCTATTCTGGGGAATCCCTGGGGACCCCGGGATGTCCTCCATTATGTCAGGCTGGCTCAGCTTGTTCTGTTCTCTACATGTTTACCGGAAACTGAGGTCAAGGATGGTCACTCGGAAAGAACATGGAATAGGGGGCTCAGCCCAGCAACTCTTATCTAGGCTGGACTAGCCTATTGTGTACCTGAGACCTCCACAGCTCCTTTTCTCTCTTTGGGGGTCCCCAAAGCCAGCGGGTGTGTACCTTAGGGACCTTTGAGAGAGGGCTCAGCAGCAGCCCTCCCAGAAGAGCTTTGGAGAGATAGCCTTTTTCTGACCTCAGTTTCCATATCTACAAAATGGTACACCATGGGACTCAGTTACTCTCCAGATGTTGCTGTTACTAGTGGGGTGAGGCTGCGGACCCACCTTCTCAGTAGCCATTGGCTCTGGCAGTGCTGTGGCTTGGCATTTGGTGGCCAAGGCTGGTCTGCTCTGCTGATCTTCATCTGCATAGGCCAGAGGTGGTCCCCAGGAAGTGGCCCTCTGCTTCAAAGATTTGGCTGTGGGGAATAGGGTGAGCATGTCCTAGGATGCCAGCAGGAGGCAGTAGAGGCTGAGTGGCAGGTGCACATATATGGACAGCACTGGGAGGGACCCAGGCAGGAATATGCTAAGTGGGTAAACAGGAGAGCTTCTCCCTGACCCATGTGAATATCCCTTAGTTGTCTAAAGAGCGGCTCCACCCCATCATGCTCCCTCTCCAGCCCCGGGAGTCTGTGACACTCCAGGCCAGTGAGGAGGGAAATTCTTGGGTGGGGTCACAGCCTTCCCGCTACTGTGTCCGGAAGGGAGGCTCATGTTCTAGGAATTTCCCCTCAAGTGCTCTGAAGGCCAAGCTAGCCACCTGCAGAGGACAGAGCACTGAGGAGGGAAGCCTAGACTAGGGGGCTGGGGGGGGGGTCTGGGTCATGACTGGCATGCGTTGGTGGGAAGGTACACAGAGACAGTCTGACTTCAGTGGTACCCTGCATGCATCCTGTGCGCCCTGGTTCAGAGCCCTTTATGGAGAACATCAGACTTAATTCCCACAGTGACATATGAGGTAGGCTTGATTTGCAATCCTCTTTACAAAAGAGGGAGATAAAGCCCAAATATGGTGAGTGACTAACTCAGGGATGCGGACTAGTGAAGTATAGGAGCTGGGATTTGAATCCAGGTGGTCTGGATCTGGAGTCCACTAAGAGATCCAAGCAGCAAATACCTCCTCAGCAAAACCCAACAATTCTGACAGGGGTGCTTCTCTTCAGAGTGGCTCCTACAGCTGGGGAGGAACAGGGAATGGGGGAGCAGTCACGCTTTGTTTGTGTTTGATCCCTTCCATGGGTTGCCAGGGCGATCCAGGGTGACCCAGCCTCACCTCGTCCCTCTGGGGGAGCTCACCCCCTTCCCTGCCTCCATTGTTTTCAAGGGCAGGAGGAATGGCTCAGTCCTGTCCTGGGCCCTCTGCTGACTGACCGAGGTGGCCACCTTGAGAGGAACGTGAGTCCTCGCTAGTTGTGTGACCTCATGAAGTTGTGACTATCTCTGGGCCTCAGAACTAAATCAGAAAGTGGAAATTGGACCCAATTTTTGTGAGCTTCAAATTGAAGTGAGGTGTCTACCTGGAAAATGAGACATTTGGAGGAAGCTGAGTGACAGGGACCGCAGTGAGAAGGAAAGGAGGGCTCCCTCTGGCTGGGACACTTCTGCTGGCTGAAGGTGACTGGTGGTGGCTTGACAGGATTTAGGGGAGCCTTGTACCCACATGGAGGACACACCAGCTCTCCCCATGACTTTGCTGTTCTCTGTGTGATGTGCTGGCACCAGATGAGGACCACAGCCTCAGAAATTGAAGTTCTGCTCCTCATGTTTAGATGTTCCTCATTTTGGGGTGGGCAGGACTGGCTCTCACTTGAGGGGCCAGCATGACCAGAACGAAGCTAGCCCAGGAAGGAGACAGTAAGATCCTGCTTAGACCACTGAGTTCTGAGTTGAGCATCCGCCTCTTCTAGGAGGGCCTTCTAGCTTCCCTCCATTTGTACTCCAAGTTCCTAGGGTTTCCTTTGCCAGGTTTTATGGCAGATGAGTATCTGTCACTGTGGTCTGACACAGTTCCCCACAGGCTGAGGGATGGTAGTCTGGATATGTCAGCACTCCATTTGCTCACTGGGCCAGCTGGGAGAGCCAACAATGGAGGACACCTCAGTGTTGGTGTGTGTTCATGTAGATGTAGGGCCAAGAGATGCCCAGGCTGGTACTCAGCTGGTTAGTGGTCTGTGGAGTCGATGAAGCTGACCCTCACCAGGCACTGGGGCAGGGGTGGGGTGGTGGTGTGTAGAAGTGGGGTGGGAGGTGCACAAAGAAAAATCACATTTCTCCACTCTAGCTTCCCAGGCCCTGGTGGCTGGCTCCCCCTGGTGGTCATGACAGAAAGTACCCTTCCTGCCACTTCACAGCGCTGCTTTCCTGCACTAGACAGGAGCAAGCACGCTGCATGGGGAAGCAGCAGGCCAGTGGCGGGGTGAGGATGGAGGACCAGGAATGGGGTAGGGTAGAAATATCAAATGCAGTTAAGACTGGTCCCAGAGGCAGGCTTCCTGTAACTAGGTCTCAGGGACTGTGAGGGTGGTTCCTAGGGAAAAGTTAGGCAGCCCATTTCCCCATATCTCTTCTAGGCCTCTTAACCTCCACATGGAGTGGCTGCAGGTGGATTCTAGACAAAGCCACTCTATGGCCTCTGGATCCTCTGTGGCAGAGTGGTGGCTGTGCCTCTCGCTGCCCTGGAAAGGTCTGACCTCGTACCCACATACACACAGACTTCTCACTGTGGGGCTGATCCCAAGTAATGCTTTCACTCTTTTCCAGGGGCTGACTTCTGGGGAGTACAATGGCTGCCCAGCTGCTGGGGCAGAGAGTGTATTTCATACTGAGTCTGTTCTTCCTGGCTAAAGGTAGGCTTTCTTGGGGCCCCGGGACTGTTGTGACTATAATGCCTCCACGTCTGTATGTGGATCTTTGGGGAAGGGATGGGTCTGCAAAGCACAGCTTAAGCTGGTTGAGGGTACCTCACACGGAGTGTCAGTCTCTCACTCCTTTGCAGGGAACACTCTTGGACAATGCATACTTGTGCAACAGTCAACGGCATTATGATCTCGTTAAATAACTCCTATTAAACTTGGGTTTTGACTTTGAAATCATTATTTTTAGTTTAGTTTTTTTACTGAATTTTTGAGCAGGATAGATAGCGTCTATTATAGACTCTTGAAGTATAGAGCTTTAGAATGTGTGTGAGTCCCACATCCTTGCCCATGACTGGTCCCATCTCTAGCCTTTGCCCCCTCAGGTGCCCATGGTGGCAGCCCCCGAGAAGACTTCCGCTTCTGTGGCCAGCGGAACCAGACACAACGGAGCCTCCTCCATTATGACCAGACTTCAGAGCTGCACATCTCTGTGTGGAACACGGAGGAGGCCCTCACGATCCGTGCCCCCTTCCCTGCGGTCCCCGAGGCCTCCCGCTTCTTCCCAGAGCCCAGAGGACTCTATCACTTCTGCCTCTACTGGAGCCGCCATGCGGGGAGGCTGCACCTGCGCTACGGCAAGAATGACTACCCACTGAGCAATCAAGCCTCCAGCCTCCTCTGTTTCCGGAAACAGGAGCAGAGCCCCAAGCAGGGGGCCCCCCTGCTCGCCACCTCCGTCAGCTCCTGGCGGAGCCCCCAGAACACCAGCCTGCCCAGGGCTGCTAGCTTCCTCTTCTCATTCCACAGTAAGAAAGACATGGATGTGGACGGGTGGCACAGTGGAAGGCCCTGGGTTTTGATGGCAGCACACTTGGGCAGCCTCCAGCAGTAGGGAGCCATGGAAGATATCTGAGGAGGAGGGCATGAGTGGGATTCCAGGAGAATTTTGGGAAGCTCTGTGAAATAGCAGAGGTGAGGGTAGAGCTGGGTAGCGGGGGACACTGGAGAACTTTTACATGAGCCCCGCGCACATGCCCTGGATCTTTGTGATGGCTGTGACATCTCTTCAGCCATTAGGAGAGTGCCTTAGTTACTTTTCCTCTCTATGTTAAAATACCCTGAAAAAAAGCAACTTCAGAGAGAAGAAGCTAACTCTGGCTCACAGTTCCAGTGCTCAGTCCAGCACGGTGGGGAAGTCCTGGCCGCAGGTAATAAGGTCATTTGTATCTACAGTCAGAAGGCAGGCTATGGGGAACACTCTGCTTAGTAAGCTTCTCTCCTGTTGGCCCAGCCTGGGAATGGTGCCGCCCACTTGTAGGGTGGATCCTCCCACCTCTGTTAACCTGATCAAGATAATCCTTCACAGACATGCCTCAAGGCTTGTGTCCCGGGGTGATTCTGTCAGGTAGACGATATCACCTCACAGCGAGCAAGGGATGGAGAGGGTGTATTACAAGTGTTGGGGTGCAGTGCACACCTGGAGGTCATACTTATACACACACCAAGGTCAAGATCCAGGGAGCGGAGGGTAGTGGTCATACTTATACACACACCATTACAACTTGACATGAGGATGTAACACTAGAAGAATATCAGCCCTGCAGAGCCACCATTCAGCTTCTAGTCAAAGTACAAGGCCTGGAGAGGTGGCTCAGTGGTTAAGAGCAGTTGCTGCTCTCGCTGAGGACCCAATATACACACCTACATGTATATACACACACAAATAAATATAGATTAATTGATTAATTAATAATTAAATCATTAAAAAACGAAGTACAGATAGAAGCAACATGAACTACAGGCATTCCATACACCTTGTGTCAACAAAGAAGAAAGTGAGGTACGGAGAACTATACAGCTAATAAATTGGGGGATTGAGGTGTGAATCTGATAGCTAATTGGTTGGGGAAGGAAGAATTGAGAGGGTCAAAGGTTAGTGAAGCAGGGAGGCCTTGGGGCCATGTCCTCGTGGGTTAAGGAATGGATGCTTTTCCCATCTGCCTTTATCAGTTGGGTCTCCTTGGATCCCTGGAGATGCCCAAGTTCTCAGGGGCTCAGGTAGAGGGTCTTGAAGACAGAAACAGTAGAAGTTGTGAGGTCCCAGAGCTGTCACAGAGAACCACACTCTTCCCAAGATCTGTGCCTGGGCCCTTAGAGCTTTCTATGCCCATTTGCAGCAGACCCCAGGAGACACAGCTGCCTTTATATTCCAGTGACCTGAGGTCCCCTTTACCTCTTGGACCCTCAGTTCCTTCTGTAAGAAAGAGCGTGGAGTACCACATGAGGGTTGCCTGGGGTGTATGCTGGCCATTGCTCTAGGTGGCAACCTCAGGAAGTCTGTTGCCTTCCCAGATGCCCCACAGAAGGTCTCCCACAATGCATCTGTGGACATGTGTGACCTGAAGAAGGAGCTTCAGTTGCTCAGCAAGTTCCTGCAGCATCCTCGGAAGGCCTCCAAGCGGCCCTCAGCGGCAGTCATCAGCCAGTGAGTGTGGGTTACTACTGTCTCAGGGGCTGGTTGGTGGGAGATCTGGGCCTGGAGAAGCTGGGGATGCCCTCCCTGAGGCTGGATCTCCCCCCATTGGATCCTGCTGGGATGTCAGGAAAGACAGGCAGACACCAGCACACAGCCAGGAAGTACCTAGCCTCTTCCCCACAGAGACTCTATCCTGGAGTCTGGCACATTGAATCTTTGAGAGGCTGGGACCAGTGCAGTCATAAGAGGGTCAGAGTCATGGGCTGAATTCCAGAACAATGTCCGTTGCTGCCACTTCCCCATCTCCATACCCAGCTGTCTGTGTCCTTTGTCCTTGGCCCCGTCTTCTCTGTTTCTGCCTGTCCCGTGTATCCAGATCCCTGCCCTGGCCACCTCCCATGTTCTTTCTCCTCCACACCAGGCAGTTACAGAGCCTGGAGTCAAAGCTGACGTCTGTGAACTTCCTGGGAGACACAGTGTCTTTTGAGGAGGACCTGGTCAATGCCACAGTGTGGAAGCTGCCACCCACAGCAGGGCTGGAGGATCTGCAAATCCACTCCCAGCAGGAGGTCAGGTGACCTAGGGTGGAGTGGGCAAAAGGGCAGATGGGAGCACTCCATGGAGCATGGTACCTCATGACTTTCCTGGGACCAGGGAACAATGCACAGTCCATGGGAGAGCTGGTATCTGAAGACTCCACTCTGAGGGCCTCCTAGCCTAGGCTCCTGCCACCTGACTGACTCTGGTGTTGCCCAGAGCACAGTGTTTAGAAGGAAGTTGTTTGGTGCATGGTTGGGGAGAACCTGGGGCATATGCTGGGCCAGGCACTGAGGGTCCTTGATATACAGGAGGAGCAAAGTGAGGTCCAGGCGTACTCTGTGCTGCTGCCCCGAGCCCTCTTCCAGCAGACCAGAGGCCGTCGCAGGGATGCTGCTAAGAGGCTCCTGGTAATGGACTTCAGCAGCCAAGCCTTGTTCCAGGTATGGAGTTCTTCACTTACCTTCTCTTTGGGGGAGATGATTTTATTTATTTATTTATTTATTTTTAATGTCTGACAGAGAGATGGGAAGACAGTAACTAATCTCTCTCCTCCAGGAGCCAAAGTCTCTTCTATAAAAGTAGAAAGGGTATTGCCATGCACAAATCTCCTGGGAGGGGAGAGGTATAAATGGTGCTGTTCTCAGTGTGAATGACCCACAAGGCTCTGAGGAGTGACCACAGTCTAGCAAGAGCTAGGGAAGTTCTCTTTAGCTTTTCTCCTCAGCCTTGAACCTCTGACCTTTCCCTTGACCTCATATACCTAGGACAAGAATTCCAGCCAAGTCTTGGGTGAGAAGGTCTTGGGTATCGTTGTACAGAACACCAAAATTGCCAACCTCTCAGAGCCTGTGGTACTGACCTTCCAGCACCAGCCACAGCCGGTAAGTGTGAGCAACCAGCCACAGGCCAAGAGTTTCTTCCTGCCTCTGTTCCTCCCAGCTCACTTGTCTGTAATGGAAAGGTTGCCAGCCTGAGAGCACCCAATAGCCAGGTCCCAGACTGGGGGAAAGGAGAGCTGCAAGGGGTGTGTGTGGGGCGTGTGAAGAGTGGGCCACAGACGGAATAAAAGGCAGACTGGAGAGAATGAATGCTAAGGGGGACTATAGATGGAGCATGGGAGTGGGCAAAGAGAACACAGAGGGCATGCTGTAGAGAAACACCGGGGAGTTGTCTATGGAAGAAACACAGAGGGTGGATTATGGAGGATCCCGTCTTCTTGTCCCCACAGAAGAATGTGACTCTCCAGTGTGTGTTCTGGGTTGAAGACCCCACATGTGAGTATGGAGAGGGGTCTCTGAGAAGATGAGGATGGATTTCTGGAGAAGATGGGCTTACAGGAGGGAGGGGGGAGGGAGGCCAGGGGTCTGCTGGTGAGGAAACACTTGCAGGAACAGTCCAGTCTATGTTGAGGGCATGTCGGAGTCTGGAGGACCGGGGTTGACCACAGTTCCATGCATTCTCCTCAGCAAGCAGCCCTGGGAGCTGGAGCAGTGCAGGCTGTGAGACTGTCCACAGAGACACACAGACGTCCTGCCTGTGTGACCATCTGACCTACTTCGCAGTGTTGATGGTAGGTGTCTCCCCCATAATTCCCTTGCAGTCCAGTCCGGCCACAGGCCAAGCTCATGTACTGTGTTATGAACTCACTTAATCCCAAATAACCCTCTAAAGTAGCCGCTGTCACCATCCTACCTCAAATGAGGCTGAGAAACACATCCGAGGCTGCACAGGTCATTAAGTGCTGGTCTGTAAAATTCTTGTTTATTTGTTCTCAAGTTTTAGTGTGTGATGGAAATGCAGATTCCCACCCACAGGTCTGGGCCAGGAAACTGTTTCTTACATGTCTCCAACCAGAAGCTACTAACACGGGCTCCTGCAGCCCCCAAATCTCAGGGGCTTTATTGACCCAACTTCATGCTCCCAGAATCCCTCGGTGTGAGAAGCTGGGGAGCTTACCTTTGTGTTGAACTCCGTAGAAACAAGGATTCTTCTTGGCTCACAATGTGGCTACACTCGGATAAAGCCACTGTGAGGAGAAAATACACCAAGTCAGAAATACATACTCTGCTGGACACCTGCTCTTCTGAGCACACACAGCTGAAGCAGCTTCAGTGGTCCCAGATTTCCAAAATCTGATTGCTGCTTCTGCTGGCAGCTGGTGCCTGATACCATTGTCCAATGGATAATCCTCAGCTAAAGCTGCCTCAGCTAGGGCTTTGTGTGGCTCAGGCTGGTCTAGAGCCTACTTCTTGGGTTATGGTTCCCGGTCTTTGCTGGTCAGAGACTGCCTGGAATGGGAGGAAGTCATAGGAACCTTCAGAAGGCCTTAAGGTAGAAGGAGCTTGCTCGCTCCCTGCTGGTCAGGATCACACACTGGCCACTGGGGAGGGGAAGCATGCTGAGGCCTTCATTCTGTCTCCACTCAGGTGTCATCCATGGAGGTAGAAGCCACTCACAAGCACTACCTCACGCTCCTGTCCTATGTGGGCTGTGTCATCTCTGCCCTGGCTTGTGTATTCACCGTTGCTGCCTATCTCTGCTCCAGGTAGGCCAGAGGAAGTAGGGTAGGTAGCTCCACTTCCTCCCTGTAGACTAGGACTCCTATTTTGGCATTGTTGGGAAGCTGTGGGTGGACTGTCTGCTGACCACGTCACTCCGTGGCTGTTGGATAGTAATAGTAACATTAGTTAGTGCATTAGTTAATGAGGATCTGCATAATTAGAACCCAAACCGCAGGGCACACAGGGTAGCAATACAATGGTGATGGAGATGAGTCTAGGTGACTTTGCACGGAGTATCCACATGCCATACACTGTTCAAAGAGGATAACAGAATTTGGGGACCTCAAAATGAGGGGAGTGGCAGACATTGTCTAATTGTCAGTGTTTTGTGTAGCCTACATTGAGTTCAGTTAGTCCAAGCCCTGCTTGGGTGGAGGAGAGAGAGCCTTGGCTGATGTGTGTCATAAGCAGATGCATCTGCAGCTGCACACTAAGGCTAGGCATGCACTTCTGAGGACAGACAGTGATTGACTTTGCGGAGGCTGAGGTAGGTAGAGCACTGAGCACAGGGGTAGGGGCAGAGTCAGGGGCATGGGGACCAGTAGGAAATTCATACTTCCTGCATCAGCCACTTTGCCAGCTCTATCGCCCCACTGTGTAGAGAAAGCAGCCACGATGGTCTGGACTAGCCTGGGGCAGCACAGGACAGAAGAGTAAGGTGAGAATGGTTAGATTGGGGCCGGTGTCTGCACCTCGGAGCCTCCACAGAATCCTGAGGTGCAGGCACACCACACTGTGCTGCTGGGCAAACGTCCACAGTCACTCCTAACCACATGGGCAGACAGCCATGGAGAAGACATGGAAGGCTTCCTGGAGGAGGGGCATAGGGACGAGGACAGAGAACAAAATAGGGCCTCTGCCCCTGCTCTGGCCCACCAGCACATGCTCCTTGTAGGAGGAAGTCACGTGACTACACCATTAAAGTGCACATGAACCTGCTGCTGGCCGTGTTCCTGCTGGACGTGAGCTTCCTGCTCAGCGAGCCTGTGGCACTGGCAGGCTCAGAAGCGGCCTGTCGCTTCAGTGCCATCTTCCTGCACTTTTCCCTGCTTGCGTGCCTCTCCTGGATGGGCCTCGAGGGCTACAATCTCTACCGACTGGTGGTAGAGGTCTTTGATACCTACGTCCCTGGCTACCTGCTCAAGCTGAGCATCGTGGGCTGGGGTAAGTGGCCGGGGAGAAGGGGCCCCAGGACCCACTGTCTCATCCATTGTCCACTAGGCTTCTGGCCAAGCACAGACGACAGGCTCTGCCCTTTTCTGCTAGGGAGACCAACCGATTCCTCCACCTGGCCTGGGGACACTTAGGGTAGCAATGACTCCACCTATGGATCCCCAAAAACCTGTGGCAGAGTCTCCATGGCTTTGGCATTTGTTCTTGGCTAGTGACAGTTCACTTTACCTGTGACTTGGGACCCAGTCATACTGGGACCCAGAGTTTGGTGCCATAGGTCACTTTGGACATTGAACAGACCTTGACCTCCCGACTCCTCACCCCACTTGCTGCCCTTCCCCTTATACACCATCTGCTAAGGATTCACAAAACTCATGCTGGCTATGGCAGCCTTAGCTATGTGAACCCCCCACCCCCGCCCCGAACTTTCCATTTCTACCTATTAGTGAGTCAGTGTTGTCCTCTCTGCCAGAGTTCCTGATGTTCTCTTGCTGTCCACCCCCACATGCCATCATCCTCTCGTCTATGTTTGACCATGCCTCAAACATGGACCAGAGGCTTTTTCTGGAAAGGACAGGGTAGAGTTGAGAGAGAGTCTACCCATTATGGGAAACCAGAGAGATCCCACGCAGGAACGGAGGAATGGGCTCAGAGGGTGGAGCCAGAGCATCTGCTTGCCGCCCACAGGTTTTCCGGTCTTCCTGGTCACTCTGGTGGCACTGGTCGATGTGAATAACTATGGCCCCATCATCCTGACTGTGCGCCGGACTCCAGAGCATGTCATCCACCCCTCTATGTGAGTGGCTATGGCAGGGGCGGGCGTGTGGCCCTAGAGGAGGGGTGGGAACAGCAGCCTTACCTGGCCATGCTGGCCAGAACCCAGGGCTAAGGTCTACAAGGACTGAGACAGGCCAAGTCTGCCCCTCAGCAGTCAGGTGCCTGTGAGCAGAGCCTGGCCCTTCTCTGAACCTTAGCGGAGAGGGGTTGGGCCTCATGGCCTCCCATCAGGCTTTCTTGCCACATCCACTGGTTCTGAGACAGATGAAGGCCTGTGGCCCAGCGGAAATGGGGACTCATTTTTGGCCACACTGTAGTTAGCAAGTGGCTTAACTGATGTGGAAGTGGGGTTGATATGGAGGTGGGGCCAGGTCTGCCCTCCTAATTTATATCAGCTGGCATGGCCATCCTGAAATTAGACCTGAAGCCAGAGCTCTTGAGCACCAGGCCTGGAAGGAATGCTTTCCACTGGGTTCATGTAGATGACATTTGCCCCCCAGCACCAGACCTGGGGGTTTGCCTCCACCTTGTACTGCCAAAAACATGGCTTCCTTCTGTTACGTTATCTGATGGGTATAACTAAGTATATCTTTAAAAATGACATCAAGGATGGCCCAGTGGTTAGGAGTGCATACTGCTCTTGCAGAGGACCCAGGTTTGGTTCCTAGCACCCACACCAGGCAGCAGCTCACAGCCACATGTAACTCCAGTTCCAAAAGGTCTGACACCTCTGACCTCAATGGCCTCCATGTACAACAGAGCTCCTGTAAACATATCTACATGTAGACACACATAATTAAAAATAATAAAAATAAAAATCGTTTTAAACTAAATTAGCTTTAAAAAATAGCACGGAGACAGCCAGTGGTACTCATAGATGATGGACAGTCCCAATGCCTAGCCCTCGGGGCCCAGCTGCCATTCTCCTAAGCTGAACTGCCCACTCTCGCCCAGGTGCTGGATCCGGGACTCCTTGGTTAGTTATGTCACCAACCTGGGCCTCTTCAGCCTGGTGTTCCTGTTCAACATGGCCATGCTGGCCACCATGGTGGTGCAGATCCTGCGGCTCCGTTCACACAGCCAGAAGTGGCCCCATGTGCTGACTCTGCTGGGCCTCAGCCTGGTCCTTGGCCTTCCCTGGGCCTTCATCTTCTTTTCCTTTGCTTCTGGTACCTTCCAGCTTGTCATCCTCTATCTCTTCAGCATCATAACTTCCTTCCAAGGTAGGTACGGAGAGGGCCCTGACCCTACAGTAGCCCTTGCCCCTCCAGCTGGTACGATGTCCACATGTAGAGCAAAGAGAAGAGACGCTCAGGCAACGCCAAATGCTTCCTTCTCTGGGTCTCCGTTGTCTCATTCCAAAATGAGTATACCCAGGCTACAGGCAGGACAAGCCTTTGTTATAGCACTTACAACGTGCAGGCCCCATGGTAAGACCCAGTGGGCAACATGAGTGGCCCATCAGTCCTCATGCAGGAGACAGTGTGGTCAAGAAGTGTGTAGCCACCAAGGAGATCAGAGCATAGGAGAGTTGTGGTAGGCAATATGACAAGTGTGGCATCCTGGCTGGAGTGGACAGTGGTCTTGGGTCAGCAGTGTCAGAATCACAGGGCTCACCCAGACACACTGATCTTTTCTGCTTCTTAACAAGATACCCAGGGTGTCCTGCTTATGGTTCAGGTCAGGGAGTTCTGGTATAGAAGCTGGGGGAGAAGGGGGGGCAAAAGAAAGGGCCTGTGGTTAGAACCAGTGTTGGGAGGATGGGGAGGGGAGTGTGGCTGAAGGTCAGGCAGTGAGGGCTGGAGGTAGGATCCTGGAGGCCCCAGCTTCAGACCAGTAGGGTCCACACCCCTCCACCCCATGGTCCCATACTCAGACAAAAAGGCCTATACATCTCTGCACTTGGCTGTGCTAACTGAACAGGGACCACATGGCCATGTCAGAGTCAATGGAGTCAGCGTGGGATGGAACAGGGTGAGGAGATTTGTTCCAAGATCTCATTAGGCATCTCCATCTTGTCCCCTATGGGGAATGAGAACTTAAATTTCTAAGGAAGCCAATGTTGGACCACTGATATGTCACAGTGTACTGAATTGTTCTGAGTGGTTCCAGGGCCCTGAGTATGCTGGACTCTTGGAACAGAGGGACTCTGAGAAGGGGACCAAGGTCCCGAAGGAGTCTGGTCATGTGATGATGTGTGTGCCTCACTGCCCACAGGCTTCCTCATCTTCCTGTGGTACTGGTCCATGCGGTTCCAGGCCCGAGGCGGTCCCTCCCCTCTGAAGAGCAACTCGGACAGCGTCAAGCTCCCCATCAGCTCTGGCAGCACCTCTTCCAGCCGCATCTAGAGCACCGCCCACCTCCTCATGGGAGGACACGTGCATGGTGTCTGCTCACATTGTCCAAGGCTTGGTATTGTGCCCAGCCTTTGTTGGTTAGTGGCATACTAGAGAAGGTCCTGGTCCTTGGAGGGATAGGGCTGTTGCTCTAATAGATAGACACCTAGCTGGCCTTGGGGACTACTGCACTCCTAGATCTGGTCCCCAAAGCATGCACACTGCCACGCTGGCTGTGGGACTGTCCTCACAGCTCTATCAGGCTGGAGCTGAGGCCTTGCCTTACTGATCACCTCTGGGCCCAGCTGTTGCTGCTGGGTGTTGAGACTTGCAGGCCCGAGCTAGGGTCAGGGTTAGATCTTGGAGGCTGACACATTCTGAACTGTTGCCCCTGCCTGAGACACAGTTGCTCCTGCCGCTCTGTCCCTGTGGTCACCATGTAGCACTCTGCCGGTCTGAATTTCAATCCTGAGAGCAGCACTGAAGGGAGATGGGCTGGGAGAAGCTTTGGAGCCAGAACCCCTCAGGAAGTGAGCCCCTACCCCACCTTCCTGCCAACCCTTTCTTCCCACCCTCTCTTCCTCTGGGGTCCCCTAGCCCTCCACCTGCAGTTTGGGGTCCCAGGACAATGCTGTGATTCGGGGCAGCAGTTCCCAGGAGCTGGCCCCTGCTATAAATGTCTATCTGCTGTGGGTCTTGGCCCTTTGCCGTCTCTGGCTCAGGGCAGGTTCCTGGGTTAGATCAGGCTAACCTATATGAGCCTCTCCAAGCTGCATCCCCTTTGCTCACACCTCAGGGGAGCTTCCGCCTCTCTGGAAGCCTCCCTCCAGGGAAATGGCGCTTTTTGCAACCCAACATTCTGAAGACCAGGACAGCCCTCTCTGGTGACATTGACAGAGATTGATGTTCTCCTGAGGGGTGATCTTTAAATCACTGTAGATGGCTCTGAGGACACTTGGATGCCTATGGTGAACTCTGTCTTACTAACACACATTGGTTTTATGTCAGGTGGTAAGGGCACAGATAACCAGACCCGGTAGTGACCCTTGAAAGCTGCCACAATGCCCTGGAGCTTTAGTTCCAGAACTGGGAATCACTGTTCCTGACTGCAGAAATCCAGGAGGACTTCCTGCAAGTGGTAGCATTTCATCTTGACCTCAGCCCTCAAGTTGGGGAGGATGCTCTTTTTAAATACCAATTCATCTGTCTTTTGATATTGAAGCTATTTGTAGAGAGTTTGGAAACTGTAGGAGATTATTGAGAAGAAAAATAAAAATCAGCTGTTATCTGATGTCATGGCAAAGCAACACAGTTTGGAGAGTTTCTGTCTCAGCTTTTCTTGTGTGTGTGTGTGTGTGTGTGTGTGTGTGTGTGTGTGTGTGTGTGTGTGTATGCTTCTATTACTGGCATTGCTGGGTCAGATGCCTGGGACCAATCAGGAAACAGCAAAGAGAAGAGGGCAGTGTGGAAAAGAAGACACTCAGGATACTTAGTCAGGAAAACAGAAAACAGAGAAATGAGCCCCTGGTGTCTGTTTGGGGATGCTGCAGGACAGCAGCATGGTCACAGTAAACTGGAGATCATGGCCATCGGCTGCTGCTGGACATTGCTGATGTAGAAGAGGACTTAGGTAGCCACATCATTTGCCTTTCATGGGGTCGGGAGTAGGACATAAAACCCATTGATCTTACAATTTTGGACCTGTAAATACCCCCTAGCCAAGCAGGTCACTCTTGAGAGCCAACTTCAGACTTTGGTCATGTGATACAAGGACCAGCCAGTTTGGCCACTAGTCTGGAGCACATGGGTTTCTAAAAAATGAAATGGTGTTCTTTTCCTCCCAATCCTACTATAAAGGTCTAGCCTGCTCCTCAATTTCCCCCTCCCCTTATGTGACACGTTAGACGTGTCTCGGGTGTCTGTCCCCTTAGTTCGATTGCCCCCATCTGTGTTTAAGCAGGTGTGGTGGCATATGACAAGCCCAGTACTTGAGATGCTGAGGCAGAAGGATTGGGAGTTCAAGACCAGCCTGGGCTGTATAGTGAGACTGTCAAAAGTGTGGGGGGGGGTAAGGGAGGGAAAGAGTACTCACACCCCATCCCTTGCTGCTCTAGAGGAAGCTGGAGAGTAAACCAGGCCAGGTACTCTGTGACCCACAAGGTGAGTGGGAAGCCGGCTTGGCAGTTCTAGGCACACTGGCAATTTCCACATCGTGGCATGAATATGGCAGATTTGGGGACCTGCAGGGGGCTTGGTGTATGGGAGCTATTGATTTTACACATGAGAAGACACACACTCACACACACACACACACACTCTCTCACACTACCAAGGCCACAGGAGGGTTTATTTAGGAGAGTTGCCAGGCGGGTACAGAAGCAGAGAAGCAGGAGAGGAGAGGAGACAGACTGCAACATGGCGCCTCTTTTTAAGAGAGGTGGTGGTGGGCACGAGTTTACATAGCCACGTTTAGTGGCGTGCCTCCGTATGAGGTTTGTCCTGCTGGAACCATGTTGGCTTCACCACGTGCAGTGCCAGGAATCCTTACACCCAGCGCCATGTTGGCTTCACCACGTGGAGTGCCAGGAATCCTTACAGGAGTCCCTGGTGCCTCCTCTCTTGAATCTTCCTCTATAATTTTGGTAGATCCCTGAGTCCCTACTTTGAGTTTGGTTTTTTGAGACAAGGTCTCTCTATGTCTCTCTGGTTGTCCTGGACCTCATTATGTAGTCTCGCGCGCAACCTCACCAGCAAGGAAGGCACGAGACCCAGGCTTCTTCCTTCTATGGTTCATTCGGGCATTTTTCAGAAGCTTCTACTTTTTCTACCCCAGGGGGACCCTGCTCAATAGCTTAAAAGCTCTCAGGTCTTCTAAACCAAAATATGCTACGTAGGTACTGCTCATAGGCCCACGTACACGGTAGCAAGCCTCAGACCAAAGCCAAGTCAAAACAGAGAAATTGCTTATAGAAAGAGAGGAATTGTTTATGTCTAGGAGAGCACTTTCCCATGAGGGGCGAGGGAAATAGAAGTCAGTGCCATCTTAAGGCACAGTCACAATGACCCAGCTCCCTACAGTTCCCCCTGTTTTCTTAAACAAAGCAACAGGAAAGAACAGAGGCCTGATCCCCAAAATGTGCAAGAGGGACTCGTACCATTCCTTATCCAGATGTCATCCACCCAGATGGGACCGGACCTGTCCAACACCCTTTTCTATGGGGACAGGACTGTGAGTGTCAACCTGTATGCAATCAGGCATGCTCTTCGTGAAGCCCATGTGGACAGTATCATGTGCAGTGCTTAGCCTCGCATCCTGTGCCTAGAAAAATCAATCCTTCAGTGCAGTAAGCCACACTTTAGGGGACTGGCCTTCCTCCAAAGCAGTAAAGGCTTGGACCATCAGGGCCATGCTCCTACGCTGTATGAACCTCATCTTGCAGATACACCACAGGCAAATTAGGAATATCAGCACCAACAAGCCAGCTAGAGCGCCCATTCCCGCCCACTCCTTCAGATGATTGAGGGCGGTGGACATCCATGCTGCTAGTCCTTCAGCAACCCCAGGGTCAATTCGAGTCAAATTGACAGCTGCTATCGAGACTCGCAGCTCCTCCAAGGTCGCCTCAAAATCTCCAGACCAGTTTCCTGTAAGATAACTAGACAACTTTTTAGACAAAGTGGCAGCTTGTGAAAAATTTTCATACTGCATAGAGGTTACACATAAGGCTTGAAACTTCCATTTCATAGCCCAATTGGGCCATTTGCCAGAGAATATCAACCTCCTCTTGTACAAGGTCAATTCTCTGATTAATTAACATCAAGCCACCTTTAAGTTGAGCTGAAGCACTCCTTTGCACATCCAGGGCATGAGCCACATTGGCAGACAGGTTGTTGAGTGTCTGAGCCGTTTGTACAGTATGACTCATAGCAATGGCAGCCGTAGTGGCTACAACAGCAGCCAAGGAAATAGCTGTAACAATAGCTGCAGTAATGCCAAAATCTCTTTTGACTCTAAATATACTCATGGCATTGGGACTTTGCACTGGAACTGGCACCCAGTGCGGCATGCATGTAACAATAGCAAATTCATACTCGGTGGCATTCCAGCATTGAGCATAAAAGCAGGTCTCATTGGTACAGTAAGATGGAATGCTTTTGCTGACAACAAACATGAAAGGAGGATATACACAGACAGGTGTAGGTGCATAAGAGACATTCTTCTGTGGTGTCACACCCTCATTCACACAAGGGGTATGAGTGTTAGAGTTACTATTTGTCATAGCCTTGTTTGAAAAACTTCCCCAAGGTTGAGAGCTGCTCCAAGTAAACTTACTAAGGCCATGTATACCTCCACCTAGCATTACCATGGGCTCCAAGTTCATGCAGCTTCCATTAATGCCACACAGTAACCAATTATCAAGGGGATTGGAAACATATTCCTGTCTAGGATCCTGATCAGTAAAGTTATTGCCTGCAAAGCTTTGATTAAATAGGGTACTAATTCCAGGAGAAAAGGTAAAATAATGTTCCTCATCTGCCCATCTATAGTATGAGACTGGCAGCCGGTCCAAGGCCAAATTTGTCCCCAATTCATTCCCCAACAATAGGGAGCCCACTTGGGCTGATGAGGGGGTGTCATGGACACATTACGTAATTTAGCTGGCCACCATCCTAAAATCCAGGTGGCATTGGTGGAATGACAAACCCCATTGTCAGTATCAGGTAAGTCAAACCATCTTGCAGTCTGATTATAGAGTAAAATGCACGGTGAAAGCTGTGAACGATCAGAAACAATCTGAAAGCACAAGGAGCCTTTTAAAGGAAAATTTCTATCTTCTCCTAAACTAGCCATCTCAGGGTCATAGGGAACACAGACAGGAGTCCAGCATCCACCCGGGTCGAGTTCATCGTGACGATAGCCACCCTCAGCTGCTCCATCCGGTTGTTGAATTCTCTCGTCCAATTACCTAAAAGATAACTAGACAATTGCTTAGACAAATTTGCAGCATGAGTAAAATTGCCATATTATATACTAGTCACACACAGTCCAGCATATTTCCACTGACAGCCAAGTTGGGCAGTCTGCCAGAGGGTGTCAATTTGCTCTTGAACCAGGTCAATCCTTTGGTTGACCACCATCAAGCCTCCTTTTAGCTGAAATATTAATGCCCTTTTGTACATCCAGGGCTTGTGCCATACTGGCAGAAAAATTATTGTCCTG